>PVIU01002826.1:0-160544 GCA_004026605.1 Ondatra zibethicus
GAGAGATTTGGGTGGGGGATGGGGTGAGGTGGAGAATTGCTTTCAGGGGTGTGAGGGTGGCTCCCCAGGCAGCTGGTCCTTTTGGAAGCTCTGGAGAGGGCCAGAGTAGCTCTTGGATAAAGAGACACTGGCTAACACTAAAAGTCTGAAGACAGCAGCTTCAAGAGTGAAAACTGACAGACATTTTCAGCTTTCCGTTAAGCATATTTAAAATAAATTCTAATTTAAGTTTGTAGTTAAATTTATCCCTAGTTTTTATAGTGAGGTCAGCAGAAAAGTGTGCTACATTTCAAAATCGCTTTTCCCCCACATAAGAACAAATCTTAAAATCTAAAACATTATTTGCACATTTCTCTCCCAAATACAGTGCTATGTTAGTAGATTGAGGATTTTCTAGAGAATTTTGCTATTATCTTTGCTACATTATTTAAAAGATAATGACTGTCCCAAAGTAGAATTATACAAATGCTTGCTTTTAGTGATTCATATTTTATACGGTAGATAACTTTATAAGTTTGGACAGTTTCTATCAATACAGTGCAGAAATGACTTTGGATGAAAGAATTTGGAGAGTGAATGGCAAACCATAAGAATCCACGTGTTTAATTGCAGACAAATTTGGATAAATTTTGTTAAATCCACAGTTTAATTGGGAATAAAAGCTAAAGCAAATAGAAAAATTCAGCTCTCCCCCACACACCAAGAAAGGAGTAAACACAAAGCCCCACCCTTGCTAGGCTAGAGATTTACCCCTGAGCTAAATCCCAAAGCCCCGATTCCAATTTATTCCCAATTCAACAATGGAAAGTTAAGCAAAGTGCCCAGGTCTAGGGGCAAGTACCTAGGGTAGGCGGAGCCTCCGTCAGGCTTGCAATGTGCTGACTTTAAACTTCTATAGGAACCAGGTCTCGCAAGCGCCACCCACTTTTTGTTTTCTCCAAGTGCAAGTTAATGTGAAAATCTAGTAAATCTTTATTTTCCCGAAAATGCTGATCGAAAATCCAAAATAGAAACAGAAGACAAGAATGTGAGGGATAGTGAATGACAAGAGGTGGTGACTAATTCATTTTGGTGGCCTGTTATCTGTGACATTGAACTGTTATTTCAGATAATGGCCATTGTTTGAGGGGAAAATCTCACAGCAGTGGTAGGTAAGACAGGAAAAAATCCTTTGTAAATAACCTAAGCGGTCAGATATTCCCATAGAGCCATGCCTGAGAACCTTGAGGAGCTCTGGCCTCCCTGCATTGATCGTGGGTCCTTCCTCAACTTGCCCATTGTTGGAGCTTTTTTTTTTTTTTAATTTAGCCATAAATTGGACTAGCTGGAGCTATGAGCTGTTCTATTTTCTTCCTGTCAGGATGAGAGATTTGTTTTATGATGCATTGTGTATTAAATACAAGTAATCTAGGGAACTGATTGCTTCAGACACTTGGGCTTGATCCTGGCTATGGGTGCTCAGTGTCCCAAACCATTCCTGACCTACCCCACCCAGCCTGGCCTTGCAGCACCCACCGCCTTATCCTTTCCAAAGCGTCTGTGAAGAGCATAAACGGGGGTGATGAGACAAAGGTCCTGCGGAATCAGTGCCAGGTCCTGACTAAAATCACATTCCAGGGAAAAGCCTCTCAGAGTTTTTTTTTGTGTTTTTTTCCCCCTCTGTTTTAGCTTCTGGTAAGGGAGGTGGGGCGACGGGTCTGGACGTGATCCTTGCAGGTACAGCAGGAGACCGGTAGGTGGCGATGTATCCCGAAATAAAGCATGGTGTCTGCAGCCTCAGGAACCCAGGTGAATCCACCAGGCTCCTGCTAGCTAGTCTCATCTTCCGGGTTACAGGTACTAAGGCCATGCGACACTGCCTGAGTGAAGAATGTTCCTACCTCTGAGAGTCCCTTCTCCAAACACAACCTTAAGTTCCTCTCTGGGACCCCGCGGGATAAGTCTAGAGGCAGGGAGGATCCATTCTAGCATCACCACTATTGATTTAATATTTGTTTCACATTAAATAATATCAATATTGCTGTCATTGTTATCACCCCTGTACACTGAATAAACTGTAAGAATTAAAAGGCATCATTACAAGGATCTGGGCAAAGAAAGTAAAACAGTAGATTCATGATCATCGCCCCCTATTCTTTTGCTTATAAAGGAATAATAACTTCACATGGGGCTAACCATCCTACATTTTCTTGACATAACAAAATTTAGAGAAAGAGACTCACAAACCCACAATAAGTGACGAACCCCGGACCCTAGCATAGCTGATCTTCCAATAATAACTCATTAGAAGATCTACCACATTAGAGGAAACACAGGCCCAGATAAGGGTAGGGAGCCAGGGTTTTGCAAGGAGCTTGCTTTTCTCCCCCATAAGCTTGCTTTCAGTCAGGTTTCTAAAACAATAAATAAATACAAGGAGCCACATACCACCACCACCACCCTTTATTCCTAGGGATTTCTAGAGAAGTCTGCTTACAGAAGTTACCAGGTACAAATTAAGCCACTGCAAGTGCTGCTTTCTGCTCTGCAGTAATCAGGAACATGCGTGTTCTGCAGGGTTTAGCACAGCCCTTGCAATGGGCTATTAAAAATAATGGTTTTACTATAATCTCAAACCAGCTTTAATTTGCAAGCATGTATCAGGACATATGATCTAAATATCAAGGGGATAGAATGGGGGGGGCTTGAACAAACGTGTGGCTTTGGGAGAACAGACGCAGAGCTGCTCGTGGGAAATGGTTTTAAGGACTCGCACTTTTAAACGATCTTCAGTAGGAGAGGCCCCTTTTTTATTTTCTTAACCGTTGTTTACCAAGAAGACGGCATTGGAAAATGCGAGGTCTGAGTAGGAGCAGGAAGATTTTCTAGGAGTTATAAAGACTCCACTTTAGTTGACGGCAGGACTGGGGTGGGAGAGGTTAACGTGTTTTCTTCCTTGTTTGAAAGGGTATAAACCCTCCTCAAGCCTTTTCCTTCCTCCCCAGCTACAGGGACTGCAGAATCTTTCAAAAGCCCAAAGATTTCCAATAAGGCCATGGGTTCTGCCTTCATTGTAGAACTGTTTATTTAAAATAAGTCAATATATTAGTTAAAACAGTAATAAGTTAGTGCCCCAGTATTCCAATGATCCCCACAGGACTGTAAACCGATGCCTCTTTTAAGCCTTAAACTTCATGGCTGTCCCAGAAGTAGGAGTCCAGCTAATGGAGGCCCTATGGGCACGGTACATGCCAGCACATCATTAAAAGAAAGAAAAGCAGTCCACCAAAAGCCAGATGAAATGACTGCACTGTCCACTTTTAATGGCTTCCTGTGGACAAACGGCCCTGTAACACTCTGCAGAGGACGGTATTTAAAAACAAGACAACTCGCTGGCAGTTTTCAATACCATAAAGTTAATAAAGTAGGTTCGCATTCACCCTGACATTATGTTTTGAGTTTATAGAGGAAGGCACTTTATAGCTTTAGCCCTAAGTACAGTCCCTTTAATTCTGCAGCTCTGGGTTCTTGGGGTGGCTAAGCAGCCACTGAACTCCAAGCATGACTTTTTCCCCCTCCCAGCACCGAGCAAATACAGGGTTTTGGGTTTCTCACGTGCAGTCTCATTCACAGACTGCCCATGAAATCTTGCTTCATACAGTTCATGTCAGGAAGCATGAAATAATCTGAGAAATTGACATTTGACTGAACAATAACTGCTTGCTAATTAAATTAGCTTTGTTATGGATATTGATGTGTGTTTAAAAAGAAAATCAATGTTTCCTTTTCTATGGTACGCCAGTATGTGGGACATGGTCTGACCTAGGCTTAAGTGAGACACACACAAGAAAAACCTAAGTATGTCTTTAGGACTCAAGAGATGTCCCCTTGGTTCCTGTACAAATGTGTCGTCCAATTTCCCTCCCCTCTGAGTCCTCCAAATTCTCACCACCCACATCTATTTAAGTCATTTCATTCAGTGAAAAGATCTGAATAAAATATAATGCTCAGGTGCAAAAACTAGACCATAAAGCAAAGGGATTGGCTGTGATGAATGCTCCATTTGATTTTAATTATTTATACTGCTTAATCAGGGAAGTATGTCACAAGCTTGAACTTGAATTCTGAGACGCTGATAGGCAGACCTGCAAGTCTGCCCAGCACAGTGCCAAGCTGTAGGCACAAAGGTTCTGAGCCTCCAGGGCACCCCTATCATCGCATGCTGGGAGAGAGATACAGGGGCATTTCTGAGGAACTCTGCTTTTCTTCCATTTATTTTTTTTTTTCTTAAATCTACTGGTGCAGTCTTGAAGAAAAAAGGAAAGAAAGAAAGAAAGAGAGAGAGAGAGAGAGAGAGAGAGAGAGAGAGAGAGAGAGAGGAAGGAAAGAAGGAAGGAAATTAAAGATAAAAAGAAAAAAAGGTAAATAAAAAATTTCCCTTGGTCTGGAAATGGTCCCGCCTGAAAGCATGTTAATCTCGGCCTCAGTAATTTGGTTCTCCAGGAGAAGACAGAAGCCGGGCTGCTGTGCCCTGCACTTCATAAATCACATCTTTATGTGGACAAGGTCAGGGCACCTAACAGCTCAGACATGGGCCTTTGCAGTGGCTCGAGGATTCAGGCGTGTTTACTCTCCTGCTCGGCTCTCCGAGGAGTCGTCCAGCACGCTTCTAATTACTTTTGATTATTTTCATTTGCCGGGGTCAGTCTGGCTTGCCAGGACTGCAGGAGGGTTGATTTCCTACACATCTTGATGTCTTTGTCGGACAGCACTGTGCGTTCAGAATTAGCACCCCGTTATTGTCCCCACAGAGTGAAGCCCTCCCCAGCACTGATGCAGAGTTACCCCTGAACTGGCCCCTACTACCCTTCTTATTAATTAACCACACAGCCATAATCCCCATCCAATCGGTTCTCCCCAAAGAGCCCCCAACTTTAACACCTGAGTATTTTTTTAGGGTATCTGGAGAGAATAAAATCAATTTTTTTCTGCTTCAATTTTTAAACATAATATTTAGTGATGAATAGCAACTGTTTGGAAACTAAGATGAAACACTTTGCTGAAACAACAGCTCACATGACTAAATTATTATACTCAAAGATTGATTTCCCAAACTCCAACTCCAGCTGCCATATTTAAAATATTTTTTGTTGGCTATTTTGATCTACTTCCCGAGCTATTGTGAGGAGTGGCTAAAATATCACAACAAAGGGCTTCATCTAAAGTTTCTGTGAAAGCCTTATGATGAATAAACAGTTTAGTAAAATATAGTAAAATTGGTGTGGAGCACAAAAACAGCATTATTTTTCTCTTCCCTGTCTGTCTGATGTGAATGCATTCAAGAAAATCACATGATGAACCGATATATACTCTCTGAGACTAAGAAACAAAGATTCGCAAAACATATGCACACACCTGTATCAATAAGAAATAGGCATTTTTTTATAGGACTGAGGACATTTGATAAGCATCCTCAATTTCTAGAGAATAACTAATCATGGCTGGTCTCAAAAAGCCAACTCTTTTCTTCTCTCCATTTTTGAACAAAACTAAAGCAGCAAATGTGTTTGGAAGAACTTCAACTCTGTACAGATTTGATTTTTCATTATTTTATTCATTTTAATTAATTCAGCCTTTCAAGACAGTGTTCAGCACAGTGTGCAATAACTCTGGGGTTGACACCCTCCCCGGGGTTTTGCTTTCAGCCTCCCGATCTTGTGGGGAAAGTGAGTTGGAAGGCACGCCTCCCTCCATCCTCCTGTGAACCTCTGGGCAAGGCACTTAACCTTTGAGTTGATTTCCATGCAAGTTTCATAATATCAGCATAATGAGAGTGTTGGGAAAATAAATTGAGTAATGTGAGTGTGAGTGGCTCCGAGTGCATGGGAACAGGTCAGAATTAGTGAGTTCCACGGTGTCTGCAAGCAGGCTAGAGTAAGCACACATGCAGAGCTTGGAAGCTAGTCTGGATCACACATTAGGGAACAGCAAAATATGATTATATATATTTTTAATCCTTTGTTCCACTCTGATGTCAGTTGTCCTAATTCTTACTCTGACTTTGGAAGAGAAGAATTTAAGAAAAAAATTTTCTCTCTCTCTCTCTCTCAAGCTGTGTTTCTCTGGAAGATATCTGTCCATGTTTGGCAGCCAAGCTCCTGCTGTCCCACCCACTGCGTTCCCTGCTAATCAGCAAGAGAGCCCTATAAACAAAAGTAAACTAGGACCTACAAAGGCATGTGTGTGCGCATGTGTGCTCACATACACACACACACACACACAAGCTTCAGGTCAATATTCAGGTCAGAAAAGGCATCCTTTACAATGTTCTCTGGTGGGCTTCAGATGGGACCTATAAAAGCACACACACATACACACACACACACTCACACACACACACACACACACACACACACACACACACATGCACCCACAAAGCTCTGGTCAACACTCAGGTCAGAAAAGACATCCCTTACAGTGTCCTCTGGTGGGCTTCAGACGCTAGGCAGATGGGAATCAGGTACAATTCTCCCCTTACTGCCTGTGAGTATGTATTTGCTGAGACAAGTATTAAGCAGGTGTTTGTGGGTTCAAGCCTAGTTTGGGTTCCAGACTTAGGGTGCCAGTCTGGATTGCTTCAGTGGTCTCGCCACCCATTGTCATCCTCCAGCTCACCACTTAATAGTTTCCATGTTTTTAATTGTCCAGACTTTACTCCCCAAACTTTTGCAGTACCTTTTAATGCAAATCCTCCCAGTTTGGGGAAATCATATGAAGTAGTAAATGCAAATGATAGAATTTTGCATGGAACACAGCATTTGATTGACACAAAATAGTACTATTGTTGTAGTAAGACAATACTATATTACTGATCAATGATGTAATAATTGTCACTCGTGCCACTCTGCCTGGAACCTTGGGGGAATGAATGAAGTTTTGAAATTTATGCCCTGGCAATGCTGAAGCATGCATGGGCAGCCCGTATGTTTGGCGGATCTGTTGAACTTGTCCATATTGGGTTTCATGGTCTAACTTGATGAGGACGGCTGACCAGGTCTCTTCCTCAAGAGGGCACTAGATCTCATTACAGGTGGTTCTGAGACACCACCTAGTTGCTGGGAATTGAACTCAGGACCTTGGAAGAGCAAGCAGGCAGTGTTCTTAACTGCTGGGAACCTCGGTGATTCAGGTTCCTCCTTATCTAACCGTCACCACCACCCCTTCTTCCTTGTATGCCTATTGATCCATATCAGCTGGATTTGAAGAAGCCCTCCTTCACTGTGCTTCTCTCCTGGACCAAAGCCAACTCTATCTATAGTGGGTTTGTCCTTAAGAGCCACCATGATTTCTAAGGATGGATTTACTCACACCTGTACCTTCAATGACATCTTCTCATAATAAACTAAACTATGCTTGTACGTCTTTGTGAGAGCGACATCAGTACAACAGACCATGGGAAAATGTTTAGCACTTAAGGAAATGGGGCTGGTTGATGCCCCTCCCCTAAAGAGGCCAGCTGACATACATAATGCATTGTTTGCAGATTCGACCATAAGACTTTCTTCCATGGTTGCCTCTCTGGAGGAGTATCCTGGCCATTTTGCCACTTCCTCCCCCAAAGTCATATCTGTGTCAGCCCTCTGCTTTTTCCCTAGGCCCAATGCTAGACCTCAACTTAAATTTTCTCTCCCCTTTTCCCCAAGTAACCAGACATTGACTCTGAAAGTATTTTTCAGTCCTTCTTCCCCCTCCCATGCAAATGGTCCTAGGGGAAGCCCTTATCATTACAAACCTAAATGTCTATGTTATTTTTACACCAAAAACTCATCTTTCTGAAATAACAAAGCTACAGTAATACTTTGCTTTACCAAAGCAAGAGGTACAAATTGATAAACAAAAAGAAAGACAAATGTAAAATAAAGCCTCCAATAGATCACAATTTGTTGGAAAGTAAAACTTGATTCAAAACACAATGTTCTCTGCAACTTGACAACAAGTTCAATTTCCTGTATTTTACCTGCACAGATCATCAGCAATAGCTGATAGCTGGGCATAGGAGAACACACTCTTGGCCCTTTAACCAGGCTCCTGTGTCTCCTTCTCTTGGCTCCAACAGTTCTGTCATTTGGGAACGACAGCAATGGATGGAGAAGATGAAGTAATGGCTCTGGTCATCAAACTCGCACAGCATCCTCTAAACTCTGAAGTTCTTACAGTCCTCACTGTGAAAGCATGCACTGGCCAGGAAGCACAGTTAGGACCACTGGTGGTGCTCTGTGATTATCCAGGCCACCTGTAGTCTGTCTCATGCCAAGAAACATCCTGCACACCAGCACACCCTGCACACCAGCACATCCTGCACACTGGCACATCCTGCACACCAGCACATCCTGCACACTAGCACATCTTCACATCCCTTATTAAGCCCAGGTAATCTGGGGTTAACTGAAGTAAACATGGCTTCTTCTTGAAGCACCCCAGTGAAGATCATGTAGTAAATACTTTATGAACGACTAAAAATATAAGTTTCTTAGTTAAAAAAAAAGATTTGATTTTTATTAGGTATCATGCAAGGTATTTAAACATACACAAACGCTCTTTCTCTTTCCAGTGAAACACCTGAGGTGGGGGATCAGATCTTGCAAACAACCATTTAAATTACTTTGTGTTTCAATAAAGCATAAATGTTCCCATATATACTTTTTATTAACTGACTCTAACTCTTGACTAAAAAGTCACAAATAAGACAAAATAAAGCTTCATTTTTTTAAATTCAACTAAAAGCATTTGGAAATTCTTTCACAGAAAAACCAAGTTATCATCTGTAAACTCTGGCCAATTGATCCTTTACCTGTAAACTCAAAATTATATTTAAGTATATGGTATGAGAACCTTCTGAAAGGATGTATAGAATCTCATTTCAACTCATTCCTATTGTTTCTCATTAAAAGTCTTCTTGAAACATAAATTTTACCATGAGCATAATTACACATAATATTTTATATTGTTTAGGTTTTTCTTAATATGATTTGGTATCAAGACCATCTCCAGCTACAGATGCCTGAATTAAACACGAAGATTCCTTCTATCGAGCTTTTGACATTGGAGTCATGTGTTGCCTCTGCCTGTGGCTGTCTAGCTAGCCACTGAACGAAGTGCACTTTAAGTCAGATGGCGTGCAAAATCCCAGGAATTCACTCTATAGATGAACCACAAACCTTGATGAACTAATGTGGTCCAGGGTGAATTAACTCAGCGCACAGAAGAGCAGAGCTTCCCTAGATCCGCCACACAATCTCTGATGCAATTAACATTGGCTCTACTGAAAATACTGAAGCCCAGCTACAGAGCCTTGCACTAAAGCAAGAGGAAGTGGGTGACGGAAGGGTGCTACGCACCTGTCATCCCAGCACATGGAAGGTGTAAGCAGGAACATAGGGCCTCAAGGACCAGTCTTAGGCCTATAGTAGCTTTGGGGCTACAAGAGGTAGGGAGTAGGGGAGACTGCTCTGCCTCTTACACCTGTTAATCAGCTAGGACTCAGTTATGCGCTAAATTCTTATCTATGATGTAATGAAATATTTGTGTTCCTTTTATGTTGATAATCCTAAAATTCCATTTTAGTCATATCTGTAACTGTAGCCAGACATTATAAATAAAATCGCTATAGAGTCAGAAAAGTGTGGCTTATAATCCATTTAACGTGTGGCATATTTTATAATACATGCAGTTCAAGGTCAAACTATCACTACAGTCTTTAAAGCACCAGTAAAATCCCAGTGTCATTGTAAAAATACAGACCTCAAAGATGGTTCTGTAAACTGTGTTGCATCGATTCTTCAGTGTCAAATAAACCCTTACTGTAGCCTGTCTGTAAGTTTCAGAATTAAGTACTGGTCAGTTGCAACATGAAGAGCTCCAAATTTATTTGTATTCTGTCTACAGTTCTTGACTAGGACGAAAACTCCCAAGTTTTCCCCATACAATTTTTTACCACTGGAGAAGGGAAAGTCACGGGGGCATGTATGGCAACACTTAAAAGAAGAAATTCACCCAACCCCAACTCCTAAGAGTCTCTCTCCATGTGACGCGGGCCAACACACCTGCTAATGAAAGGCTTTCATGACATGGAAAACCTCAGACCAGGAGCCCAGAATGGTATGGTTCCAGTGACTACTCATTTTAAAATTTATGCTTATACAGTTGAGTCAGGTTGTATCACCTCTTAATCAGTTTTAGACCCCTGCTCACTGCCTCCATCCTACTAGACTAGCAAGCTTCATTAGCTGTCCTAGAGCTGTGAATGAACCAAACCTTAATAATTCACTAGGTACCTCGGTCATATAACTTGGAAAATATGTTGTTGGTGTCTCTTCAGAAATGCTTTTCATTTTCTGTACTTATCTCCTTGGTACTGAAAGCTGAAATATTTCCAAAAAGTTACTGAAAGTCTTTATATCATGTATTTTGTCAAAATCAGTGGGGTGACAACATGAACTCAATTTAATAAAATTTAACTATCATAAACTGTGACTAGAAATGAAGACAAGAGGTGACTTATTCATTGCACAAACTAATGTCTCAGAAATATGTGCATTATCTGAATTTGAATTCAGTTTTGAAAAATATTGAATAACAGCGACAAGGATCAATACTCTATTTTTATGTACAGACCAAGAACTTACTCATAAAATTTATTTCCTTATTTTGTGTGTGTGTGTGTGTGTGTGTAAATGTATGTATGTATTTGTACTGTTTGTATTCATGAACCTGGGCATGTAGGAGAAAGGACAGGAGCTGCTGGAACTTATAGACAGTTGTAAGCTGCCATGTGGGTGCTGGCAACTGAACTTGGGTCCTCTGCAAGGGCAACAGATGTTCTTAAGTGCTGAGACAGCCCTCTAACAGCTGTAAAAATTTTAATATAGATTTTAAAATGTGTCTTAGGATTAAGGGAAGAAGAGGAAGGGGAATGGGAGAGAGAGAGAGAGAGAGAGAGAGAGAGAGAGAGAGAGAGAGAGAGAGAACGCACTTGAAAGATATTGTACAAATCCAAGCTGAAGGTTCCTTAAGAAATGAGTCACCAAAGAATTCATCCATTGCACACTGAGAGAGAAAACCAGCTCTTTTCTAATTCTTCACCTCCAGGGAATTTTTTTGGTGTGGTCTAGAGAATGCTATTGGCACAGGACTCTGTCACTCATGTACACCTAGCTGTAATTACAACCGTTTGCCTTCACAAACTTCCTGCCCCCTTTGGCCTGTAACCGGAAAGAAAAGGGCTGGATGTGGTAAGCTGTGACACACAGTAAGATGATCTTTTTCCTGGGCTTCTGAAGACTACAAACTTCCTCTCTGGAAGGCGGAAATCCTTGGGCTCATGACAAATCAGTCTCTTGCCCAGTTGCTGCTATGCTGTGTCCTTCTGATGATGCGGCCCTCCCAGTCTGCTGTTACTTAGGTGGGTTTGAAAGAATTTCTTTTTGAGCCTCCTTCTCGCTACTTCTAAAATTGTAGTATTGTACCTACATCATTGGAGGTTCTTGGAATGGCAATAATCTATATACAATGCTTAGTATACTACCTGGTCCTTGGGACTCTACCAAAAGGAAAAAAAAAAACTAAATACAAGAGACTAAAACTACAGAATCCAAAGGGCCTATTATAGTTATCTGCCTTATTGTCTGCTGGGTGAGGGGCATTGCAAAAAGACATCACATTGGTTTTGTTTATTTCTTCCCCTGTAAAGTGAAGATAAATTAGACTAGAAGATGCCTTATATTTCTGTTGAGAGGGTTGTGTGAGATCGTCTATATGCAGGACCACTTCAGTGGCTAGAATGTGGGGAAATTCTAGATTATATGAGATCCTCTATGCACAGGACCACTTCAGTGGCTAGCATGTGGGCATCTCCTGAGCATCTGTTATAATAGTATGCTACCCTGAGGACAGAATGATCATCTTCCCAAATGCCTTCCATGCTTTGCTTGTCATTGTATGTGTGCATCTTTATACCATAATAAAGAAACTATGTTTCTTTCTCATTTATTTGCTGCTCACCCAGGCAGTGATTTGTTTCTGAGAAAAGTAAATGGAAATACATCAAGACAGTGAGGAATGATTTAAACAAGAGATAGAATGGAATTCCACCAAAACAGGCTGCCGACCAAGTCAGGGATCCTTGACTTGATGGGGGAAATATGCGTCTTTTAGAAATGAATTTTCTAATTAGGTAAAATAAAACACATGAAGAAATACAGTAATCTTTTTCTTCCTTTGAACCCAAGGTTCCACGTAGTACAGGCTAGCCTCACACTAGCTATATAAAGAAGATGATCTTGAACTCCTGACCTTTCTGCCTACTATGTCCAATTGTTGGGTTTAGAGACATGTGCCACAATGATAGGTTCAACACAGGAATCTTCCCAATAGTACCAGAATTGGTACGGGCTTTAAAAAACAAAACATCAATAGAAAACCAATTTGAGCTCTCCTTTTTGTCAACATTGGATGTTAGCTACTATAAGTTATAATGTTTCATAGTGGAAGACAGAGACAAAAGATGATACATTGAAAAAGAGAGAAGACACTGCAGAATGTGACACTGTGTGACTCCAGAAGACCCAGAGAAGGTACCAAGTCTTGAATATGTAAGCTTGCTCTGTTAGTTGGCATGCCATCATGTTACAGTAAGCTCACACCATGAATTCAATATGCAAACCAGCTTAGTTTGCTTTATTCCACAATCACTCATCAGGAAATTTCAATGTCTTGGTAAATAATTTGGCACTGAATAGGTGCCGATAATTGATCTTTGAAGCTCTTGCCTACAAGGAACCCCGAAATTCAAGAGAAAAAAATCCATTGTATTGGCCACTGCTGTAAACTATACCCTCTAGTCAATGATTGACAAGAAGGTAGACTGTTGGTGAGCCATTACCACTTCTGGGAAGAGGACCACCAAGGGACTGGAGACAGCCCCTAAGCTGTGGCATACTTGCACACAGCAAAAGATAAAGGCTCCTAGTTAAGGAACTTGTCTTGACTTGGGTCTAAATGAGTCTGGCCTGGATCGATTCCCAGACTGCCATCTTGCCATAATTGTTTCTCCGAGTTCTACTCACAAGTCATCATTCAATAGACTCACAAGAGTATCCCAAGAGCCACAAGGTGGTTGAACATCAGGGAACATGACTTTATAAGACCAAATTATGAAAGGCTGTCTAACACCAGCTGCAAATTAGGCTACACGGTGTAGGAGAATGGTCTGTATTCTGTCAATTACATTTTAAATAAATGCTGATTGGCCAGTCGCCAGGCAGGAAGTATAGACAGGACAACCAGACAGGAAGTAGAGGCAGGTCAATGAGAACAGGAGAATTCTGGGAAGGAGGAAGCCCATTCCTCCACAGTCCCAGCCCAGACACAGAAGAAGCAAGATGTGACTGCCTCGCTGAAGAAGGTACCGAGCCATGTGGCTAACATAGATTAAAATGGGCTAATATAAGTTATAAGAGCTAATAAGAAGCCTGAGCTAATGGGCCAATCAGTTTATAAATAATGTAGACCTCTGTGTGATTTCTTTGGGACATAACGATTGCGGGAACTGGGCAGGACAGAACCCCTAACAAGAACATGGGATAAAAATATGACAGTGATCGTAAGTTTCAGAGTGGACTGGGAAGTGCTGGTGCTCACCTTTAATCCCAGCAATCAAGAGGCAAGGGAAATCATATCTCTGTAAGTTTGAGGCCAGCATGGTCTATGGATAAAGTTCCAGGACAGCCAGGGTTACACAAAGAAACCAGGTCTTGAAAAATCAAAAAAACAAACAAATAAACAAAACCCAAAAGTTTCAAAGTTGAAAGAGAATAAAAAGATTTCCAGCAATCTCAGAGTAAATTGTGAACTGTGAACTGGTTCAGGGCATGTACCAAAATAGAGATGAGCTAATTTGCAGATTCAGACTCATTTTTGTGATTGTATATATAATGCTGTGATGTTGCTCATGAACATGTTATGATTTACTGTTTACCAGGAAAGTCCCAAAAGCCAGCCCAAAGCTAAAAACAAAAGACAACATAATCATATCAGGAACAAAAATAATACTGGTGATTTCTGTTTTTCTCATCTTCCCACATCCCTAAGATGATGGCCTTGCTGTTTGCCCATGAGAGCAAGTCATCTCCTTGGCACTTCAATCACTTGCCATAATGAGACCACTGTCATTATTTCCCAGGTTCCCAAAGAGATTGTTACAATTGCATGAAGACCAACCAAAGTTACGTCCAGGCTCACCACACACCATTTCACCTAGTTGCTCACCTAAGCTCCCTACGGTGATGATAACCCTTATTTTACAAGCAACCACACTGAATTCAGTCAGTTTGCGTACATAAATTATCTCAAATAACATTTTTAAGAAAAATAGAGTTCTAATAGACATATTATCCATGTGAGTATATAACATGGATTTGAATGCAACATTATCAGAGGCACACTACAGATTCAAAGGTGTATATTCTTTGAAGGTATTTTCTAACTCATTCAATTGCACGTGCTCCGGGAAAACAAACAGGCATGTACGCAATTTCATGTGGACTTGTGGGCTTGGGATTAACTCTGGAATATTTCCCCAACTCTCACCTCACCCTCTCCATCACTTTGTCTCAATTTACAGATTGAAAACGCCTGAACTAAACATGTTTCAGGAGAAGGTTTCAAAGCCACAGGGAATCATACCATGCATGTGGACCGCTGTTCCCACCTGATTGATTTAAGCAGAAAAGAAGCAGAAGACAGCGGAAGATTGTGTGCTGTTAAGAATTAAGTTATGTGGTTTGATTAAGATTGTGTGCTGTTAAGAATTAAATTATGTGGTTTGATTGGTGAGTTCTGCAGAACTTAAGATGGGAGAGAGAAAGGTAAAGGCTGGCGTGGCAAGGGCCGAAGTCAGCCGATCTCATTCTGAACTGAAGAGGGAAAGGGGAGTGTGTGGCCCAGGCTCTGAGTGGCTTCTGTGTTTGATTGCTTTGATGAATCCACGCATGCTTTTGTTTCCTATGGGAGTCAGATGAGCCTCAGAGTTCAGTGGTGTATGCAGAGCCGTGTGCATTGATGTACATGTTCTAAATATACTCATTTCCTGGTAGATACTAAAGTATCAAGCGGTTTTGTACCTATCCTTGGTGAATTTCTCAACATTAATTAAAGCAATGCTAGAAGATAATTGGGGGAAAATATAAGGCACATACAAAAGTTATTTTTAATCTAAAAATTGCTAACATACTTCATATTCAGCCATAATGACTTGTAAACAAACTGAAAATATTAATTTTAGATAATAGGTCTTCCTATTTGATTTACTAACTCAAAACACTACATGTATACTACATTGGCTTCATTTTAACAGAAATAATAACAAAAGCAAAGACCACAGGACACCATAAGCACAATATCCAAAGAAATGCCTTAAATTCACCCATGCATTTAACCCCTTTTAATATTATGTGATTAAGAGATAAAATCATAAGCCAATATCATCTACTTGTTTTTCTTAGAAAGTAATGGAGTATTTTATTTGTCACCTAAGTTGGTCTTGCTCGTATTACTTACCTACTCATTTATCCCAGAAGGAAAGCAGACATAATCCTCGTCAAATTCTCATCTTAGAAATTTCACTGGCAACAACGTGGTGAGGGGACAGGGACAGAGACAGTGATACTGGGCAAGCCAATAGTCAGCAGAGAAACAGCAGAAGCAAGAAGGCAGTAAGCATTTAATAAGTGTCTTCTCTACATCCAGCACTGCAGTACAATTTGATTTAATAATTCACAGTCAGGCCATTAGAGGTTTATTATCTTGTTTAATATAGACGGCAAAATTCAACAAGAATAAGTAAGTAATTTGCCCTAAGTCACATCAAGTGTTTGCTTCTGCCTCCCAAATGCTGGTGTGTACTTACAGAGCACCTCTGGCCCGTCTTACTATATTAAGTACTGTTTTAGTTTTCCTTTACAACAGGTCTACACTGCACCGGACACAACAACCTGAAAGGCTTACTTACTAAGATGCCAAAAGTGTTGTCATCCTGGTCACTGAAAGCTGCCATTTCTGGTCACTCTGAGTCAATCGCTGACTTCAGGGACCCTTAGGGTGAACTCCAAGCCCCAGTTTAATGATATATATTAAATTAAGAAAGAAATACTTCTAGAGGCCTTTTTAAAACCAAAACGGACTCCTGGGACACTATGGAAGTCTATGCTCTATTAATTAAATGTCGGCCAGTATGTATGCTGGCTCGGCCAAGGCTTGGCCATAATCAAAGCAAGAACTAATTTGTATCCTGGCTTGGTCTGTGGCATTACACCAGTTTTTCAATTACTCACTCATTGATTAAATGTATTTTAATTATAGTCTTTCAGAAAGGACACACACAGAAATTCAGAGCTCAATGAGGAGAGCAGCATATCTCTGAGGTGTCCATGAATTCCCTAAAATCCCTGTCACTTATCCTTATGGTACAGCTGTATTTCCATAAACACATAAGAATAAATGAAGGCAAAAAACCCAACTTCCAGCTATGAATTTATGTCCATATATGAATGGTAATAAACACAATGAAATTTTATTTTTAACATTCTATCCTTCAGCCATAACTGTGTCTCACAGCCCAGGAAGGTCACTGGGTTGGTAGATGTTTCCTCTGCTTTCAGCATGCCTGCCTCGCTCTCCACTTCCTTATCTGATTATTTAAACTGCTCACAGCCACCCCCCCCCAGGGCTTCTATCATGAAGACTCACTTGAGGTCTGCACCTGGGGTGCAAGGCAGTGATTTTCTAGCACATTCCTAGTTTAGCCATGTTACATGGGAAATGCCTTGACAAAAGTTTTGTCAACCAGCAGTTTTGGGTTCAGAAAACAGATGTCAGAGCGTGGACCATTTTAGGAGCATCTTCTGAAGCTGATTAGAGTTCTGGAAAACTTAGGGTGGTGTGTGTAGAGACTGATGCACCTTCCGGAAAAGAATTCAGCTTTGAGAGTGTTATGAGAACGGAACTACTGCCTTGTTCCACACACCAATCCTGCTAACGCAGCGCGCATTCTAGCGCATAGATGGGGGGGGACTCATTAAGAACAATAAAGCAAAGCTGTAAAACCGATTAACTTCAATAATGAGAGGAAATTTGGTACAATCAAATGTTGCCACTGTACCAGACTGCCTGGTCGTCTATAGAATATGAGAAGTTTGTAATTAGTCTACATTTTTCAACACTAGTGAAAACTATGTAGTTTTAGATATCATGTTTAAAGTACCTAAGAGCCCAGAGTTGTCATGCTAAATACAAGAGATCTAAAGAACTCTGTCACACATTGATCATGTCCGTGAGCTGCCCTGTCAGCCTTTTTGAAGTGCTGTATACACGATCTTGCAAGGTAAAACACTTTATGTACCATATAAAATTTGAGGCATAATGTTTAATGTTCACAAGATAAGTTAACAAAACTGTAGCCTGGTGGCTTTTTATTGTTTTACGTCCTTCAAGGGCTTTCAGGAAAGATAAACAAGGAGGGAGGAGAATAAAATGGGATTTTTTTCCATCCTCCTTTTTTTTTCCTCTTTCCTAAATTAAATTATAACTCCCAATCTACACCCAAGGAAGAAAGTGTTCTAAGGCACGCTGGATTTTTTTTTTTATGTTTAGATAGCAACTTTCAAAACATGGCTAAGTGAAATGTGTTTTGAGACGGAAAACATTTGGTCTTTTTTTTGCAGCTTTCAACAGCTTAAGTGGAGGGATTTTTAATGTTCTCAGACAGCTGGGCCACAGTGTATGTATCTTGAATTCCACCAGCACTGAAGGATCCCATCACCCGACTACAGAGAGAAGGTCCCTTTTAATTCCACTTCCTGACACATAGCCATCTTAATGGATTCCCAGTATGATCACAGCTTTCCCAGAAGTTCCACTTTAGAGCCCCAACTGCCAAAAGCTATATTCCTCATCAAAACATAAAGCTTTCTTCTTCAAAAAAAATGACAATGGTTTTGTGTTTATCATGGGTCAAAGGCAACAAATTAGTAGCAAAGGCTTTAACCCTAATAAGATGGTGCCAGAGAAGAGATGGTACTGCCTGCTTCCAGGGCCCTTGCCTAGGCCTCCTCAAAAGTGTGATAGAACATTGCAGTGTGCTCTATCTGAGTGGCCTAAACTTCTACCAGTCCCTTAACAACACTGCAAACACTATAAAGGAGGTTCACAGAGCAAACTGACACTCGGTACCCACTCCACATTTCCCAGCCAGTCAGCTGCCGGTGAGCACATCCACTCAGCAGTTCTGACTTCTGCCCTTGTAAAGAAGATGATGCAGACAGCAGGGGTGGGTTTTGTGAAGAACGACTGTGAAATCAGTGGAGAGAAAAGTAATCGGTGGTTGGCGGAGGATGGGTCTTACTTTCCTAGCATGCGTGAAACTCTGGCTTCAAACCCAGCACCACAAATACCTGGTATGGTAGTACATGCCTGTGATCCCAGCTTTTGGAGATACAAGCAAAAAAAATTCAGAAGTTCAAGGTCATCCTTGGGTACATAGTGAGTTCTCAGCTAGTCTGCCTTACATGCAACCCTGTTTCAAGAAAACAAAAGTCAGCAATGCTTGAAAAGAATTTAGATTTGATAAGGAATACAGGTACTGAGTTTAATAACCTCTTACTTTTTGTAAGGTCTTCTGTTTTACACTCAGTAGGGTAGGATCAACAGTCCAAGAGGTTAAACCTCCAAATTTGCAAGTCACATAAATACCTTCCTCAAAGTACCCAACTTATGAAAACTCGTGAAAACAGCACCGTGTGCATCTTGAATCTTGAGTGTCCTGTTGGCTTCCCAGGTGATTTCACTTCCTGCACTTGCTTATCTCAAACACTGAGGTTTGCGTGACGGGAATGCAAACCTCACATGGCTGGTCCTGCCCCTCCTTTCTCTCTGCCTCCAGCTCTTCAGTTCTACTATGAGTAGAAAGAAAAGGCCCTTTAGCCTTTTTTCCTTGGCCAGCCATCCCTTAGCTCTAAGGAGGGCAGTGAGGAGAACAGAGCAATATTCTAGAGCCCTCTAGGGAGTCTGTGACAGTTAATCTTGTCAAATTGATGGGGTTTAGAATCACCATGGAAATAAATGCCTGGGTGTATCAGTGAGGGATTGTCTATGTTAGGGTAATTAAGATAGGAAGGTCCAACTTAAATGTGGGGTGTATCCTCTGAAGGGATGGGACCTCAGAATGAATTAAACGGAGAAAGGCAAATGCAACCATTTCATTGCTGTCTGCTTCCACACTATGGGTGCGATGTGGCCAGCGGCCTCACGATCCCGCTGCCACCCTGGCCTGATAGGATGAACTGTCTTCCCCGGCTGTTAGCACAATGACCCTTTCTATCCTAAAGCAGACTTTATCAGGGTAGCCAGGAGGGCAGATCAGTACTGAGAAGTGGAGCCATTGCAATAAGCCTGACCGTGCGGTCCTTGTGCCTCTGGAACTAGCTTGTAGTAGCAATGTGGAAGAGCTTGGCACTTCAGGTTAGAAAGTCCGCTGCATATTGTAAGCCATTCTGGTGGGAGCTTGGAAGGCAGGAATTACCAGTGCACGGTGGAGCCTGGGCTCCTGTGGTTTCAGAAGGGAGTCACTCCTATGGCATTCTGACAAGGGATTTGGTGGTGTTCTGCCTGTGTCCTAAGACCTTGAGAGAGGCCAAACTTAAAGATAATAATGGACCTGTTTGCTGGGAGAGGACATCTTAAAAACAGGTCAGCATTCAGGCTGTGTCATGATCGTTTCCTCAAGGCTCGCATTCAGTTCCATAGAGGGGGGGGGGAAGTGAAGCTAAAGTTAAGAAAAATGTGAAGTTTAGTGAGGAAAGGTTTATGAACAGTTGAAAGCTTTAGGTAAGAGGAGTCAGGATGAGAAAGCATCTCTGTAGAGATTTGAATATAGATTTACACCATTGAGAGGAGCTCCTGCTCTGGACTAGGGAAAGGAAAGGCGCCTGGAAGACAAGACCTCAAGATCCATTTGAAACATGAAGACTGCATTTGAAAGGTGAGCGTCTGAGCTGAGAACTGTGCTGAGGGGGCTCGCTACTTATAGACAAACTCAGACAGTGTTTTCCCAAGCTTGGCACCTGAAGGCCAACACAGCTGTGGATGCAGCGAGCTAGGCTTCCACCTGAGCTCACAGAAGAACTTGGCAGCAGTGTTCCCGTGGAACTGATTTATAGGATGCAGGATGCAGTGGGTCATGGTCATGGAGTCTTGCACCAGAGAGCTGCTGAGGTCAGGAACTACGTGCCAGGGCCATGGGATATCTGTTGTGGAAAGTTGCAAGCATGGAGAAAAGTTATCCCAAAAGAGGATATGTGTATTTCAGGTGACATAACTAGAGAGGTGTCTCTATCAAAGCCATTCGGGGCCTGGGAACTTCCATCACAAGCCCCAGAAGCCAGATATGGAGTAGGACTCGGTGTGTTTCCCTGCCGGATCGGTCTTGCTTTGGTTTGCTCATTTCTCTCGCTCTGTCCACACTCTATTCCTGTTTTTGGAATAGGGATGGCTGTTCTGTGCCACTGTCAATTTGAAGGGTAATTTGGTTTTTATTTTATAGGAACTTCACATTAAGAGATTTCCTTGAGTCTCAGAAGCGAGAGTACTTTGGACTTACAAACAGTGCTGGGATTGTTCAAGACTATGAGGAATTTGGAAGCTGGACTAAATGTGTTTTATGTTACAAGATGGTCATGAACTTATAGAGACAATGGATAGAAAGTTACATTTTAAAAGTGATGTTTTGGGGTCTTAGGGTGACAAAGAATGAAGTTGTGATGGTTAGTTTTCCTTGTCAAGTTGATGGGATTTAGAATCGCTATGGAAACACATCTCTGGACGTGTCTGTGAGGAAGTGCCTGCACATGGTAAATGGAGGTAGGAAGACTGAACCTCAGTGTGGATAGTATCATTCCATGAGCTGGAGTCTCAGACTGGATAAAGCAGCCTGCATGCAATCATGTTACCTCTTTCTGATTCCTGACCTCAGACACCACGTGACTAGCTGCTTCATGTGTCCGCTGCCATGTGCTCTCACTGTCACAGACTGGGGAAGCGGGACAAACGATTAGTTGCCCATCCTTTAGTTGCTTTTCAACAGGGCATTTTGTCGCAGCAGCAAAAAAGCAGCTCCTGCAGTGTATGTAACTGGCCAGGTACAAGTGAAGCAGATGCTGTGTGACTATGTATCTACGGCAACATTCCAAGTCACAAACAGCTCCCTCCAATACTGTGGGGGGTTCAGAGGCTTAACAAAACTCTAAAATGCTTCCACTACAGGATTACCTTTTACCAAGGTTTCCCCAAATACGTCACCTTGTTCTTAGTTGATTGAAAATGAACATCAATGTCTACTGTAAGCAGACTCTTCAACTCTAATGTAGGAAAGTAGAATTCATATGTTTGGGAGGTACACATGCACACATATGTTCATATGGCTTCAAAATTTTCCTTCTTAATTTTATTATTTTATGTATATAAATGATGATCACTTGCATGTATGTCTGTGCTCCACATGTGTGCCTGGGTGCCCATTAATGCCAAAAGAGGGCATCATATCCTCCAGAACTGGAGTTATGGGCAGTTTGAGATGCCATGTGGGTGCCGGGAATAGAACCTGGTCCTCTGGAAGCCAGGACTGGGCCATCTCACCTGCTCCTCAAAATTGTACTTGATAAAACAAATCACACTGTATACTTGAATTGCTTTTGATCACTTGTCCTTTTGCGGTCCCTACTCAGTCACTAGGATTGCTGTCCATTCAGTTACTGGATTTTGCTTGATTGCTGTCCACCCAGTTACTGGTTTTTGCTATAAAGACTTCAAGTTGAAAACAATGTTCAAAGCTCATGAGAAATGAGTAAGAATTGTTTCCATGCTGCTCAAATTAATCTATTTGGTTCTTTATTAAATTATACTATTATTTTATTTTCATTTGGTTCTTATTATAGTATTATCTTATTTTCATTTAGAGATATGAAGTTAAATACTTTTATATGTGAAACTGGTAAATGTCAGTTCCCAGATTTAAATCCTGTTATTATCAGATTTGTTAACATCAACTGATTGTGACTGGTTATGAATAAGCAAAAAAGTTGTAAATGTATTTGCTTTACCAACTTCAAAGTTTATGCTGGCCTGACATCTAATCATTTTCTTTTTACTAAAGCTATTTTATTGATCTCATTATTTTACTTTTTCAATTCCTGGTGCTTGAACCTTAGGGGGCTTGTATTATTAAAACTATTCAATATACAGATTTTCAATAAAGGGCTCCTGATTAAAAGCAGAAAATTGGCAAATCCTATAGAAAAATATAAATTCCCATATACAGTCACATTATTAGCATATATCACAACTCAAATGAAATTAAAGTAAAATACTTATGATTTAGACTATGCTAATAAAGATAAAATTATCTTTGATGCTCTTATAGATAAAATATGTAGAGAAAAAATCATTATAGATAAAATTTTATTAGTAAAATACAATAAATTTATAGGCAAATATATATAAACATAATAGATGACTATAGATAAAAATTAGACACAGAATTAATAGAAAACCATATAGAAAAAATAGATTATTTTGCTTAGAACTGAATTTTGTGCATTAAAAAATTATGGGTAATTTTTCTCCTTCATTTAGTCTCTAAGCATAGAGTAAATAAAACAAAACAGTATGTTTTTGTTGCAGAAAACAGCTTTTAAGAATTTATCAGGGTATGAAGAGAACTGGGGTTCTATTCCCAGCATCCATGTGGTGATTCATAGCCATTTATAATTCCAGTTCCAGGGTATCTGACACCCTGTTCTGGCCTCCCATGAGCACTGCACATGTATATATATGTGTGTGTGTGTGTGTGTGTGTGTGTGTGTGTGTGTGTGATACACATGAATCATATATGCACATAGAATAAAAATTTGAAAATCATTTTAAATGGAAAATTTGTATTCTGCTTTGTCATTAAATAGAGGAGAACGCATGCACACTTGTTACCATAAGACATAATATCTTGTCCTGGCTCATGACGTCTTTTTACAGTCAGACACGACACTTGAAGAAATATCTGGAGTTATCAAAATGAGGTAAAAGAGCCACTTTAATCTAGACTTAACTATTATGCCAGAAAATGATTCATAAAGAGAAATTATTGTGTTTTTTTCTTCTGAAGTTTCCTACTATGTTCTTTGCAAACACTGTAGAACTCAAATGCATACTTCCCGTTAGATTGCTGAACATTTACCCTGACCTCAGAGTGTCAACAGAAATAAAAATATTAACATTTCAGTTATTTAATGTCAACAGAAAAGAAGCCCAAAGTATCACTCAGAATTTAGTACATTATATACTTAAAACTCTGCACAAAACTTCAAGCTGGAATTCTGGAGTGTAAAATGATGTGTAAGGAATAGCCAGAGCAAGCAGTGGTTTCCCTGAGCCACCCAAACTCGGGCTGACCATCTTATCACAAGTTTACCTTAGTAAACAAAAAGCTGTGACGGGATACGTAGTTTTGTTCAATACTAGAGGAAGGCAGGTTTTCATAGAAAAAAACAAATGTTAGCCAGGCAAAGCACAAAGAGAAAGATAGTATCTGGTCAGAGGAGTGATCATATTAGCTATTCAGGCTGTCCATACTGGTCATGGATGCTCAGACTGTCGCCGACACTCTTCCAAATGCATGCCTAAGACTACAAGCCCTCCTGAGCCCAGTACTGTGTCTTTGTGTCTATTGATTTACATGTCTATTTTAATAATTGAAATTGCCCACCTTAAGTCAGACTCTAAAAGTCAGTCCAAAGCATCCTCATCTCCATTCTCTCAGAACTCACTCTCAAATTATACCGTATTTAATGAAGACACGACTCAAATGTATACACACTTCTGAGAGTAAACAAATGTGCACTTCACCGTGTGTGTGTGTGTGGGGTGTGTGTGTGTGTGTGTCTAATTTCATCCAGCAGAAAGTAGCTGGAGTAATGTTTAGCATTATGAGTCAAAAGGTCTCATTCTGAGCCACATTCCACAAAGCTTCCTTAGAGACGCTCACAGTAGTTCACATGGAAGTGGAGGAAGTAGGTTCTCAAGCACACAGAACATCTGAGCACCTTTTCTTCCTGGGTAATTTAAGGAGTGTACACCATGGGATTCAGAAGATGATCAAAAATCAAAGTTTACTGACCTGTTTTTCTTGAAGAAACTTACTGGTGCTTTTGAGGTTCTATGTAATATTTCCTCTTCCACCACAAAGTGGAAAATAATGGATTCTCCATTTTGAATTCTCAGTTCTTTCTGCGATGGGTTTCTCATGGATAAATTATAGGGATTCAGGATGTAACTCAGATTCAGACCATTTGTCAACATGTACAAGACCCCGAATTTGACACTCAGCACCACAGACAACACAAACATGAGCACACAACACACATACATACCACATATAACACATAAGCTAGCACAATATACCACATATACAACCACCCACATATGCACACACAGCAAACACATGTACAGGACACACAACACACAGACACAGCACACAAACATACAACACATACACAAGACATAAGCACATTATACATACATTCACACTCCGTAAACACATAGCATACAATACAAACACATCACACAATATATAGCACAGCACTGCACAAGAAACACTACAATAGAGTCGGGGCATATATGATAAGACTCCAAAACAGGCATCCTGCTTTCAATGTTATTAGATTAGTAGCCAGTTTTCAAATATGCATCCCAAGCTGCTTTTTACTTTTCTGTCAGCACATACTTCGATATTCCTTGTAAGAATACAATACCTCTTAAAAATATTCTCTTCTCTAAGTATACACATGCCAATTTTCAACCATAGAATATCTTTGTTTGCAGAGCAGAAATAATAAGATTTTGAGAGAGAAAAATATGGTATGAGTGATATGCTATTTTTTATTAGTTAGACATGTTTGGTAATTACGTAATAATGTTGACTCCCATGAGGAAACATATTATTACCCAACTATAACTCAATATATCTCACTGGATTCCCGTTCACCCTGAAACACATTAGACTTTCGTCTTGGAAGGGGGTCCTTTTCATTCTTAAGCCATTTTTACTGCCCCATCTGAAGGTTGGGACACAGTCTGTACACAATACAGGTGTGATGAAATGAAAGTTAGAAATATTGTTTTATGACCATTATAAAGCTCTTTAACACAGTTTTGTCCCATAGAAGTTAGAAACAGAATGGTGGGTATCAGAGGCCAGTGTGGGGTAGGGCTGGTCAGTACTACGGTATAGTTAGGGGCATAAGATGTGTCAGTGCGGTGCTTCACAGAGCAGTGACTATAGACAACAAGAAGCTAAAGCAAGTAATTTGAATGTTTTCACTGTAAATGCATGACAAATGTTTGAAAACTCTGATGTACTAAACCTGATTCAAACGTTATACAATGTAAACATGTATCACAATGTTGTTACCCTAATCATACATACAAATTTTATGTATTTACGTCAATTTAAAAACTCTTCACCATTTACATTATATAACCATTATTCTTTTTAAAAAGAATAGATTAAAATGATCTTTAATTTTGTTTAAATGAAATGAATAAATGAAAAAATAAAATGAAACGAATTACAAGTAACATAATCATTGCAATACATGGTTTAATAAACATTTGTCAAGCACTTACACCGTGCTACTCTAAGGCAAACAATGATGAAAATGCGCGACCACAGGGCCAAGAACTTTTCAGCTACTGTAGAATGTCAGAGGCCATCATGAGGGGTGGGCAGACTGGCCTGCAAGAATATTCAAAGCACTAAGACATGGGTGAAGGGGTGATAGGCAAGAACTTGGACTTTAGTTTTCTAAGGGGAGGAAAGAGAATTGGTTCTAACAAAATAGAAAGTTCCCAGGAAATACAAATACAAAGAGACTGGTCATTCCAGAACTGGAAATAGGAAATTAAACCAACATTCAATGGGCACCATCCAAAGTGGGACATAAGACAGATGAAATCGACATAAATCTTGTAAAACTAAGAAAGCATTGAGGAATGAGACAAAGAAGAATTAGTTGTTTCTGAGGGCCATATACAAAAATTACAATGAAAAGTTTGTCCCTGGTTTTGCTTGATATAGAAATGTAATTCATGTTTAGCAACCAAGACAGAAAATTCTTTGTACTAAGTGATACAGCCTGGCCACCTTGATACCATGGATTAAACTTCTAAAGATTGCTGTCTATTTTACTGGGGATACTGTGTCTATTTACTGGGGATACATAGACCCTGACGAATGTCAGTTTCTTTTCTTTCTTTCCACTGTGTTATGAGTTTCCACTTTATGTACTCCTGGGGGAACCTTCATAGATATAAAGACCTAAGCAATGGTGATTAGCCTCTAAATATGCTCACTCTCACCGGGAATAAATTATAGCTGCAACTTTTTTTTTCTAAGGGTCTAAAGGTAGTTGGTATTTTCATTATTGCAACTACATAAAGTTCATTATTGTGAGCAGCAATGACTAGAAGGAACCTAAGAAGACTTAAGAATGCACGCAGAGATTTTGTGGCTAAATGCTGAATGGGTGTTTAACGGTCACATCTGGACCTCTAACATGATATAAAAGCTTAATGGGTCAGAAGGCTGAGAACACAACCCTCTGCTGAGCAAACCCTTTAGCTCTCAGGAGCTCACCTGTCTAAGCCGCTGGGCTTCAGCATGCTCTGGGGTCTATGACTGGAGAAAGTGGGAATTCGTAATGTTTTGATGTTTGTTTTATGTACATTCATTAAAAAGCAAGTAACATTGCATATAAAGACATTCATGAACTATATGCTATTTAATAAACATCATCATAATAAAGGATTATGATATTTATTCTATTTACAAAAAATGGGTTTTCAAGTTTACCCTATGGTGATTACATTTTTAAAATTTTTTTGCTCCATTCATGCATTCCTGTATCCATCTTCAGAAAGTACATAAAAAATGACCATAGAGGTAAGTAACCTAAAATGCACATGAAACATATTTGACGTTATCATCACTAGCTCCCCCTGACAGTCCCTCCGGTTGGCAGTCACAGCCCACCCTCTCCTCATTTACCTTCTACTTTTCTGGATCTGTTTCCAGAGCCTCCACTGGAAAGCCATCTTCTCCAGCTGCTGAGGACGGACTGGGTTCCTCCCAAGGATTAGCCCTCAGTCTATTCTCCTTTAACATGCCTGCTGGGTTCTATTCCAGCCACTCCCAGAGCTATAATCTTCTCTCCTTCCCTGTGCTGATAGCTCATGGACAATGCCTCTAACCACACGCTTCCTTCTAAACTTCAAACTGGTTCATCCAGTTGTCCCACAGGTATCTAAGTTCAACTTGGCCAACTGAAAAGTGTGTGCCTTCTTTCTCTGGCTGGTATTTGATTAATCTTGGTGTTTCTCTCTCGCCCCCAATCCAACAGTTCCTCAGGCTTCTGATCACATTTCCTGAACAGCTCTTATACCAGTTACTTTTCCCTCTTACCTTCTCCCACATCACCCAGCACACCCTCCTTCTTGCATACAGACTTGCCATATTTAAGCCGTTTCTCCAAACGCAGTGAGGGCAGTGAGGATGACTTAGCTTGACTGAGAAGCAAACTCTGTGGTCTAGGGATTTAGTTCAGTAGGACAGTACCTGTCTAATGTACAAGAGCCTGGGTTCAATCTCTAGCTCCATGTACTTGCAATAAACACACACACACACACACACACACACACACACACACACACACACACACACACACTGCTTTCTTGCCTTATGTCCTTGCATGACACATTGACAGGCAAAAGGCCAAAGAATTCTGCATGGCACTCGTGTGGTCTCCAGCATCTTATCTAACTCTGGCTTGCCCACTCCCTACTTGGCATTCTCTAAAGACTGACTGGAATATAAAGGCTCAAGTTCACCTTAGCGGTTCATGGTCTGAGCCTTTGTTTTAGCAGGTACACCTGGTTTACCATGTGACTCTTTATATTCTTTTAAGGGTGACTTGCCTAACTGACCATGCTTCACATTTGAAACATTTTTGTCCCTAGAAATGTGTAACAAATTTCCAAACTACCAATGAATGGGTATTTTTCTATGTTCCCATGACCTTCTGGACATAAGTTTGTCAATGTTTTCTTTAAAGTATCTCTGTTTTCCTATCTGCCTAGTTGTCTGTCTGTCTGTCTACCTAATTACCAGTAAACACTAAGATTTTCAAGACCAGGAAAACAGTCTTGTGAATCTTTGCTTCTGGCTCATATTACATACAAAATTAACAGAGAACTAAGTTTTGTACATGTTAGCAGTGATCCTATACCCGGAGCATTTTCCTGGCAAGCAGATATAATGTTCACACAATGGACATGAGTGGATGCATGGTATCAAACTACAAAAGCTTCCTTCCAAGTTATTTGGATTACTGCAATGACTAGGTAGAAAGATCATTTTTTTAAGGACATAATGCAAGAAAAACCATGGGTGAAAACATCTTTAAAAATGAAAATCAAGACAAAAATAATTTTATTCCTAAATCATTAGGGATATCAGCAGTAATTCAGTTATAAACCATTTTATCCTTATTAAGTCAATGTAAGGATTATATTGCTAAACAATGCTTTCTTGTACCTTCTTGGGAACTAGAATATATGTGATTCTGCAGCATCTAACTGCAGGAATATTGGGAGAATGCAATTGACCAGTACAAGTCAAGGTCAGCTCTTTCTTCTGTCCTTTCCAACTTAAAATTAAACAGCCAGTACTTAAAATTAAACAGAAGAACACCCCGTCTCCTGGGGAGTTGGGCCACCACCTGGGATATTACTTAAGTGACCACTGAAGCCTGATATTTTTGAAGTGAAGCTCTTAACAGTGAAACAGGCATGAAACGACTTTTTTTTAGAAGACTGGTTTATGCATGTATTTATGTGTATGAGTGTTCTCTCTTCATGAGCACCAGAAAACGGAATCTGATCCCATTACAGATGGTTGATAGCCACCATGTGGGTGCTGGGAATTGTACTCAGGACCTCTAGAAGAGCAGCCAGTGATCTCAATGGCCGAGCTACCTCTCCAGCCCCTATGAAACAACATTTTAATACCCAGGCTTTGAAAAAGAGACTACCTTTTTTAGTAACACCTTTGATAGCTGAATGGAGCATTAGTCTGAAACTACGGAACTTGCTTTATGCTCCTGAGTCTGTGGCTTTCTCCCCGTCTCCAGTGTCTTCATGTTATACAGGCATCTTCCTCACCTGTAATAAGGACTCCTAAACATCGACCACCCATACTCCTTGCCACACATGAGACGCAACCCTGGGCATGTAGAGAACTAAAATTGGTTGTATAAATCAAACGTTTGCTAGTATCATGAAGAAAATCCTAACGATCCTTTGAAATACACATAATTTTGTCATTTACAAAACTGTGCCTTTCTTGAGGCTGCTAATCTTCACTGATACTGCACCCCTCTTGGAGTCCAAGGTATCAAGACATTCCTATTAGTCACTATTAATCATCAAGTTACAGTTTGCTAAATGTCACAAGAAGTTCAGTTCGGGATCTACTATGCCTACGTAATCTACTTAGTATGTTTACAGACGTAAGAATGTTCTAACATTAAGAAAATCAAAGGGGTAATCAAAAATATCTGACATCCACTTGCAAAGACACAGTAGTCTTAGAGGAATCCTCCTTTTCAGAGGGTGCCCAAAGTTATCTGTGGGTAATCTTTTCACTATTTACAGCTCTCTTTTGTCACCCAAGCCTTTTTTCACAGCCTACATTTAAACAACTTTTGCAGACCACAAAAGATCTTTTCTCTGAGATAAACCTTGAGAAACTAACAGCAAAGCCATTGTACAAAGAATAAAGAAACCCACACTTTTATTCTCCACTTGAGAATGTTAAAAGAGACTTTAGCAATGGCAAAGCCAGTCAACAGGGAGGGGTTAAATGCAAGTCTCTGAGACTGCTGTGGTATGTAGCATGCCCGTTTCCAACCCTGATGGTGCCATGTTTGCTTAGGAAGAAAGAGTGTGGTTGACAAGCTACAGTTCAGATGAAATGCAGCCAAACAACTCCTTGACCTCTGAAACAATAGGTGGGGCCTGTTTGAATCATAAAACCAACAGAGCCAACAATTAAACAAATTAAACACAGTTATCACAATAAGGGTGCCTCCATATTGTGCCACCAAAAGTGCTTGAAAGGACAGAATTGCTTTATAATATACTGGTGAGAGTTTGATGCTCCGCCTTTACCGACTAATAGACACGGGCCGCGGCCATAATAAACAGTGCCCACAGAAACACACTGCTTCCCTTTCCTCCGCCATTTCTTCTAATGCAACTCACTACAAGGACAGATTTTAAAACAGGACCTGCTAGATTTCCTCCCATTGAGCAATTCCTCTGTTAACAGCGACTGACCAAAGTAGCGTACATTTTCATGGATAGTGTGGTGGCTTCTCGGTCCCACCTCCCACCCCATGACTCCCTCTCGAGTCTCTTGCAGTCTAGCACAGGACCAGAAGCGTGAATTGCTTCTGCTAAGGTGACTTGCTGGCCACATCATCAACTCTGACTCACATGCTGATGAAGAGAGAAAACCTGGGAGTCAATTTGTTATTTAACTTCAAGATTTCTCTTTGATTTTCCCAGTTTTTGCAGTGTCTGGAACTAATAATATAGTCACAGAGTAAAAGGGTAATTAATTACTTATCGTTTCAATCTATAGTGCTTTAAACCTTGTGTAGGAATATACTCCCACTAGGAAAAGGATTTGTGTAGCTGGCTACCAAGCCTTTATATCCTGAGACTGGCCAAGGCAGTTAAACTTCGAATTTGTCTGTTTGTTCTGGCTAGAATTATCCAGCATCAAGTGAAAAGGTTTTATAAATATAATGTCAATATTAACCATACACATGTGTGGCCATGTGTGTGTGAGCATATGCACATGTGTGTGTGTTCATATAGCAGCAGTTTTAATCAAAGAGATTTCAAAATTTACTTTAAAACTAAGAAATTGGTTATCATGATACCAATACTTCTCAGTATACCTAAAGCAGTGAAATAGGAAGGCAAATTCAAATTATTCCAAGAGTAAAACAAAAATTAGCAATAGTAGTAGTAACAGCAGACCGTAGCAATGAGCACTTGCTGTGAGGAGGGACTGAGTTATTTAGACACAAAAATTTGCAGGAAATCCCTACACCTAACTTGGGATCAATGTGCTGCTGTTATTTTGTTATTGCCACTTGATATTTAAGGGAGTGAAACTAGAGACATGTAGTCCTTCAGACAGTGGATTCATCATTAAGAAAGGCAGTGTGGCCCTGAACAACAGTCCTTGGTCACTCACTGTCTTCTGATACAATTATCTGAACCAATGGTGCCCAGTAGAGAGGCTACCAGCTGCATGTGGCTATTTGAGTAGAAACATTAATTAAAATGAAAATGAAGTTCTCAGTCCCACTGGCCACATGTGGCCAGTGCCTACTGTTAAAGAACTTTATCTACAATGCAGATACAGAATAGTTCTGCTTCTGCAGAAGTCCTATTGGTTAGCACGGACTGAGAATTGGTCAGAATGGATCCCTAAACTTTACACACCAGCTAGTAATTAAGGGAGTGGATTGTTTAGATTAAACAAAACTGCTAGCAAGGGGCTAGCAGATGGCTCAGTAGATAAAGCGTTTCCTGTGTACTGTACAAGTGTTAGGACCTGAGTTCAGATCCTCAAGGCCACTGTAAAAGCTGGGTATGAACACAACAGTGTTCATCTGTTACCCTAGGCCTGGTGGTAGGAGAGTTCACAAAGACAGGCAGTTCCTAGGGGCTATGTGGCTGCCAAGCTATCCAAATGGCAAGCTGCTGATTCAATAAGAGACCCTGTCTATAAACAAACAAATGAATGGAACAGAGAAGGACACCTCATGTCTATTATTTCTGGCTTCTGCACACACACGCACACACACACACACACACACACAAACACACACACGTGCACACATGCATATAAACATGGAATCACATCTACACAAACATGTGTACATTTATGCAAATACCACACAATGTTACTGTTTAAAAAGAAAAGTGAATTCTAGTTTTCAATTCTGCCTTGAATTTCAATCCATTTGACTCTCTAGAATAAGGTTCTGCGATTCAGAAAGCATCCTAGATACCCTGTCTCAGAAAGTGGCCAGGTGGAAATGTGACCCTAGTTATAGCTGCACCTATGATTTTAGAAGTCAATGAGATGGAGCATCTGGCATGATGAGAAAGGGCAAGATTAAGACTCAGGGTCAGGTAGGCTTGAGTCTCAGTTCCGGATCGCTGCATCTATGAAGCAGGAACATGAAATAATCTACATTAGACTCAATTTCTCAGCTGTAAAATAGGACTCATGATACTCTTGGGCAAGGCATCCTGAGAATTAAATAACATAGAACATGTGCCACTTCTGCTCAAAAGAGAAGTGGGGGAGGCAAAAATATACATATTCTGTAGATGGCAAATACAAACCCAGAGACAGCTTAGCCAAGAGCACTTCCTTCAGCACATGTTGGGCCATGCTGATGCTCAAATGAAAGACCCTTTAAGGCAAAAGCATGGAGGTGGAGGCAACCCCATCCTTCAAAAACTATAGAAGAGGCTCTATTTTTACTGAATGGATTTTTATAGTTTTCTTTTCTTTCTTTCTATCCTTTCTATCATTCCTTCCTTCCTTTCTTCCTTCTTTCTGTCTCCCTGTTTTGGTTTTTCAAGACCATATAACACTGTAATCCTGGTACTTTGTAGACCAGGCTGGCTTCAGACTCAGAGATCCATCCGCCTCTACCTCTCAAGTGCTAAAATTAAAGGCCTGAATGTCTTCTTTGGGAGAGTTATAAGATAAAGACTTGAATTTGAGCACCAGTAATTCTTTAGGTAGACAAAGTGGAGAAATGGAATAGGCCATTTCCTTCAAATGGAGAAAACCGGCATAAACAAGAATGTTCTGTGATGGAGAAGTACAGCGTTCTCAGAACTCTGATTGAAAAGGAAGGTGAATAACAGAGAGAAGAGAGCTGATACCCAAGAGAGTTTCTGACTAAATCTCCGAGGGCCTTGTGTGCCATACTGAGGGGTTGGCATTTAAGTGTGTACTTTAGTAGCAAAACACTCCTCCTCACATGAACCCAGAAGACCCAAATGCATGAAGAACAATACTGTGTCATCTGAGAAAGAGGTAGGGGTTTGGAAGTTGAGACAATGACTCTTCTTCCCATAGTTGCTACATCATAACTCACCTCAAAGGGCATTGAACCTGGGAAGAAGAGAGTCAAAAACTATGTCTGTGGACAATAGGCAACAAGAGACCTGCTGTAAGGAAATGGGGGGGGGGTTCCTATGTGTGATATTTTGAGGGTGATCTTAAAACTCTCTTCTAAGCAATCTTGGGATTAATCAATGGTAAGATTATGACTTTTAGAGAATGAAGCAAAAATGGAAAATTAAATCTAGCAAATTGTTGAAAAGGAATGTAGGAAGCTGAGGAAGAATTTAAAGTTCTAACTTAGGTAGAGGATGAAACTATTACCAGTGGGAATTGGCAAAAGGAAAAGGAAATGCATTTCACTTCATTGAAGTGGGAGCAGGTGAAGATCCAGAGGACAGAATTGGAGATTAAGAGGCTGATACTGATGTAAGAGTCTTTACTAGAGAAATAAATCATGTCTTTAGGAGGACAGGGCCCAGAAAATGAAGACACAGAGGAAGAAAGGAGAGCTGACATCTGGATGTCTGTAAGCATCAATAATGAATTATGAAGAAGGAGGAGAAGACGAAGAGGAGGAGGAAAGGAGAGCCTTGGCTCTGGCCCTCAGCTGGTATAACCACTGACCTTTGCAAGCAATGGTGGCCAGCAAAAGTCTGCAATAAAATGAACACTGAAGAGAAACTGAGAAATAAGAAATGGTAATCTATATTTATCTATGAAGGTAGTGCCTCACAGATATATTACTACTTTTTAAACTCATTGACCTCTTTCTCTACCAGATAGACTCCAAGGACCACTCATAACTGGTAACCTTTGTATTAGGATTATCATTCTACAATTTACTACCCTAGATGTCATTGTGATTCAAATATATTATTTTAAAGCTTCTATAGTCTTAACTGTATTGTATAGACCTCTAATGCCTCCGGAATTCAATTTACCTCTAAAAAGTCCGACTGCATCTTCTATCACTCTATACCAGCCTTGCCACAGGCACACAGAGCTATCAGTTCAGACCCTTACTCTAGTTTGGGAGATGATGTCTAGACAGGTTTTTCTTCAGCTGTCTAATGCCCCTTTGTTGTAATAAGCGGCAATATCCTTTAAGTGATGGCTTCTGCTTCTATAAGAGAATCAATGCTCCCTCAAGATTTTTGTTCTTCTTGATAACATTTGTGTCTACTATTCAATACCTTCCCTAAGAAGGCGTGGCACCTGCTCACTTGAGTCCTTCTCGGAAGTCCTTCTAAGAGTAGAGAAGGAGTGTAAGTTTTGACTTTAATTGCTCTCATAGATGAGCAATAATAAATGACTCAGATATGGAGTCAGATACCTGAGAAAGAAGAGAGAGATGAGCAAATGGGATATAAAGCAGGGAGAAAACTAACAATGTGGCTCTAGACTCAGAGTCAGCATAAACTGACAGGTTTCTTCACTCATGAATTTAGCTTGTTAACCTATAATGCTTACACATCATACTAAATTTCTTCTATGAGCATTTTCCTCTTAGAATGGGCTTTAAAGAAATCTAGAGTTTATTTGGATGATTTATCTTCCTGGGTAGAAGAAGTGCATAGCTGTATTCTGTAGCTGTCAGTAACCTACGTGTCAAAATAAAACAGTATTGACTGTTGGGCATTTCTTCTCACAAGATGGCTGAGTTGGAAGTCTAGAGAAGTTCACACTTAGCTGAGTGGTCTCACTTCAGCCATCTAGCTTCGCTCTCAATGGCGAATGAAGATGAACGGACACCAAGGAAACTGCTGCCGGCTTCACCAAGATGGGGTTGGTGAGGTTTCCGACTGGGGTGTTACTTGCAGTTGTCTGCCTTGACTTAAGGATGTTGAATTACTTGACCCATTTGTCACTGTCATCCCCAGAAAAGGTTAGTATTTGATATGCAGTTATGCGAACAGCTTAGCCAAACTTTGAGATTTGAAGTTGGTCTTGGGCAACAGGAAAGAAATTTATTTACTGCTGGATCCCAAAAGTCTGACTGTAACACAGCAGTCAGTGGGGTTCAGCAGGCATCAAGATATTTTCAGTTTCAGATGGGAGTACGACTTGGAAAAAAACTAACACTGAAAGTTTCCAAAACCAGAGGGTGCTTTCTTGCCCTTCAACAAACTGACAGATTTTAAGAGTCTCTTCCTGACTGTGATCAATCTCCCCATTTACAGTCTTTCAATGTAACCCACGTGATTGAAACAAATGACTCCTTTACCATATTCCCCTCGTTCTTTACAAAAGAGTTAAGTTTCACTTAGCAGAACATTCATCACTGTGCAAGAAAATGTACACAAATACAACGAAAACTGGCAAAGCCAACACCTTGCACAGTTTTCCCTTTATGTGTGCTAAATTTTCTTCCATTGAAAGGAGAATTACGTGCACAGGTGGCTGCTAAACTTTGCCAGCTGCTCCGCCAAAACCTAGCTTTTGAAACAGAACCCTGAACAAAAAAAAAGGGATGGAGACTGGAAATAAAAAGACATGGGTGTGCAATAAGTCTAGAGTGAAGCGATTATCTGGGTAAGACAGTAGAGCGGGAGAGCAACTTCAGACAATAAACAGTAAGCAATATTTCCATTCAGCGGGCCCACGATAATTTTTTTCCAAGAAAATGAAATGGAACAAGAGAACAGACGTATCTGCTTTATGCTAAAGCAGAGCATGTGTGACCCTAAAATGGGAAGATGTTGTTTAAGACTGTACATCCTCAAGAAAAATATTGCCTCAATAATACTGCCAAGGTCCCTGTTAACGTTACTTATCAACTACATAAATTAGAGATGCGCTCATGCGGTCCTCCGTGCCCAGTAGCTACAGTGCTCATATAGTGCATATGTGCATCTCCACTAGCTTCCTTTGGTTCTTATTTCAACTTACTAACTTTTTGTTAAAGATCTGACACAAGTATCAATATAATTATCATATCATACATATTGTAGCAATGGAAAAGGATTGCTAGCAGATGAAGACATCCACTTAAACTGAGGTTAAAAAATATGTAAAATTCAGGACAAGAAAGGGAGGGGATCACATATGAGCTTTCATAAAGGCTGCAGCTCTCTCTTCGTACCACAAATGCTTTTCCTTTACACAAATCACGGGTGGTGCCAAGAAAGCATTCTTAATATGCTTCATGCCAGCTTACATTCTATTGTGATTTAGAAAGAAAAAATATCAGGGTGAGGGGAAAAGAAAAAGAGGACAAAGGATCTGAGACAATGAAAGAAAAGTAAAGAGAATAAGTGAACAAGGGCAACAAAGACGTAGAGAGCAAGTTTGGGTCCTGAAAGTACAGGTCGGTGGAGATGCAACTCTAGAAGAGACTCAAGGCTGGGGGAGAGAGCCGAGAAGGGCAAGCGCCTGCCACACAGCATGGGGCCTGAGTCAGATCCATAGCACCTATGTCACAACCTCAGGTGGCAGCCTGGGCCTACCTCAGTAGGACAGGGATAGGCAGATGACTAGAACTCATTGGCCAAGAGTCTTGCTTAATTAGTGAACTCCAGGTTTAATGAGAGACTGTCTCAAAAACTGAGGTGAAAACTTATGACACACACGCACGCACGGACACACGCACACATACACATACTCAATTAATAAAATAGAATTAAGGTTCCGATACATGTACTCAATTAATAAAACAGAATTAAGGTTCCGGTAGTCTTTAACTTTGCTACACAATCAGAGAGTGATTGTGGATGGCTATCATGATATATGAAGGATTAACTGCAGGGTACAACCAAGGCGTTTATGGTCTCTCAGAAGGATTCAGAACAGTTCACAGAAGAACCATGGATGCCCTGGCCCCTCATGGACTGTGACTCTGTGTTGCTGGGTGCACTGATGTTGCGACACTCTTCAGATGCTTCATCCTAAACTCAGTATGTGCCCTGAGAGAAGCCACCCAGTCCCTTTGAGCAGCTCTGCACATGAATTCCCAAGAGCACCTACATTCCCATGCATCAGATGTGGGTTTCTGGGTCCTCAATGAGGCTTTTAAGGGAACTATTTTCTTCCTAAGTATGGAATTTAGTAACCAAACACTGGAAGTTGAGGCATCAGTCATGGGCTCTCAAAACATATGGCCAACACTGTGATGGAGTTGAGGCATTGCCCATATTTCCTGAAGTAATGACACTCCATCTTAAAGGCCCACTCTGTTATGTCACATTTGTATTTGTGTCCCATAATGTGAATGTATTAGCCTCAAATTGTTTGGTCATAAATCATCATCAAAGAAATATGCTTATTTTTATTTTTAGTATTCATGACATGCATGATCCTAGCACAATATATATTTAGAGTTGCAGAGCAATGAATCCATAACTTGGAGAGAAATAGCTTTATAGATCATTACAACCTATGTTGCTTTAACAGTTAATCACATTTTCACTAATAATATAGTATAAGTCCTTTTACCTGAAGAGTGAGAAATGACTTTTGTGCTTGCACTAAAAAGTCCTCTATTTGACCTCTACCCGGGCAGAGGGGAATCCAGTATGCTTTTCCTACAGCACTGTCAATACTTTCATTCAGTCAACAGACTGTGCTTTCAGTTAGGGCTTGGCCAGTCCCTGCACTCCAAGGAGAGAAAAATCCCCCAGGCTCTGCTGTAACTTTGAACTCAGGGTCACGCAGTGACGTCTCAGTGAGCCCCGCGTCTCCTGGAGAATACCTCAGATAGCTGGCCCAACAAAGACAAATATTATGGCAGCGAAAAATAAATCTGCCATTTTTAACCTTTTCAGGGAAAGTAATCCACTTATTGGCTTTAGCTAAAGTGTCTTACCTTTCCTCCTCTTTTTGTTGTATCTGTGAGTAATTTCCCCAGTCACATTGTTTATAGGAAGTGAAGTTATTCGTAATCATGCCTTAAGAGTATGTATACAAACTGGACATCCTAAAAGACCACTATGTATTAAATTCCTGATTGTTTGACATAAATTCTCTCTCTCTCTTTCGGCCCGACAGGATTCTTCTCATTTATTTACGAATAGGTTAAGACCTTCGCCTTGTTTCTAGCTATGCTTCTAAGTGCTAACATATATTAAGTAAATGTGGAACCTCTTCTGCATAGGAAACAAATTAAGTTGGTTAAACATGGAGAAAGACTAAATGTAATTCATCTCTTGTCATGTTTATGGGATCTGAACTCATCTTACATGAATGTTCCAACTTGGTTGTTGAAGCAGATGGGTTGCTTATGATAAACCAGAACTACAGACACGGAACGTAATAATATAAATCATAAAGAAGATAAATAATGAAATTCTTTTAAAATAACTCTGGTTAAATATTTAGACAGCCAATTTTTAAGCTTACTTGCACACAAAAATAGTACTCACATATCTAGGGAAGGAAAGAATGGTACTCAACACCAGTATAAATATAATCTAAATTTAGCCATTGAAGACTCAAGATATTTTCAAAATCTGGGTGCATTTTCAGAGTATCGAATAATAAAATAGGGAGCCTTTCCCTGAGTTGACAAGAAAAGAGAGCACACTTACTAACAACCCTTTAACAAACATTCCTCATTCCCAGTCCTTCAATCCAGCCCCAGAATGAAGTAGAAAGGATTTTCCATTACCATGGATACTACATGGTGAGGGATACTCAACAACACTCTTGGTGAACGACTTACTGCAGATGACCCTGTTATCAGTGTTCACCAATTCATGACCTCATATCACTTTGAGTTTACAATGTATTTTTACATTCCATTGCAAACACTTGCAAGTGAATTCATTTCTTGATTGGAGGGTCAAAAGAAAGTTTAGAGAAGTAATACACATAAGGTCATATGCTTAGATATGATGCAGTCAAGGTTTGAATGACTGTTTCATCTCCTAGACTACGTGAACTATCTTAATCACAATCTTCAGGCAATGCTTAAAGAAGGGTAGATATTTTAATTCAGGGAAATTTAGCATAGATTTTTTTTATGCCCAAAAGCACATGCTTAAGTCCTCAGGCCATGGTCTAAGATGAAATCAAAGGATAAGGAGAAAAAGCTAGCAAAAGTGGCAAGCCTAATAGTAGAGAAAGGAGGCCTGGGGACAATGATACTGTACATCCATATAAATCTGCCCTGATTAGGGGACTACTCTGTCCTCATTTTCAGCATGACTGGATCGGGCGACTTCTCAGATAAGGTTTTGTTTAGGTGCACCATCATAGCTACCAGAGCCTGTTCCTGTTGGGGAGCCAACGTCCTGTGCACCTCCACTGCAGCTTCCTGGGAGGTAACAGGATTCCCTCTATCAGCAAATTAATTGAAAATAGTTTTTATTATTTTCTATGAAATAGCATCTTCCATCTCTCCCTCCTTCCCTTCCATTTCATTTTCTAGTCTTAATAGAAAAAGGATAAGGAGAAAAAGCTAGCAAAAATGGCAAGCCTAAGAGTAGCGAAAGGAGTCCCTTCCTATTATGTTCCATGCTCTCAAATAAGACACATGGTTAGTACAGTTTTGGGGGGGGGCAAATGCTCAAATGGTGGATAGGGGTGACAAAGAAAACCCTGTCAGGAGGATAAGACCATGGAAAAGCACCTGCCTGGATCAGAATAGGAAGGAGAAAATACTCCACAGATGAAGAGAGTCAATCTAAATCCACTGAAGGGTAGAAATTGATCAGCTAAGGTACAGAAAGGTAATGTAAGTTGGGGTGAGATGGAAATGAATCTGTTAGTAGGGGGGTTGTTTCAGATGAGGGGAGAAGGAAGTGGTAAGAGTGAAATCAGAGAGATTTTTAGAAGGGAAGAGAAATCTCTTTGTCAGGTAGGAAGCAAAAAAAGTGACATAGTTGAAAATATTAAACTCTCACATTGTGGGATTCTGTGTGCTGATTATAGGTTAGATCACTTAGAATGGCGAGAGGAGAGGAAAGCCTGGGTTGCAGGTTGCTGAACCAAGGACAAGACTGGGAGATTAATGACGCACAGGCTGTTTCAATGTCATCAAACTATTTTCACCACTACTGAGTCTCCATCTGGTACTAGGATAAAATGTTTCAATTAGTGGACTGTCCAAGAATCTAACATCTTGAGCATAATTTTAAATAGAATTTTAAGTTATTCCTTAAGAATTATATACATATATACCATTTAGTTTAGTCATATCCATCCCAGACACTCTCCCTCCAACTTTTCTCAGAGACTTCATCACATTTCCCTCCCAAACTTATGTCCCCCCTTCAAAATTTTTAAATAATCCCCTGGGTTCCGTTAGTGATGCATGTATATGATGGAGGTAGAACCGTGCACTGGAGCATGAGCGACCTCCCAGGGCTTATTCTTGTGGAGGAGGCAGACTCTCCCTCTGCCAGAAGACTGAAGCTAGCAATAGCTCCTCAGCTAGGGATGAGACTTCATGCGTGCCCCATCCATGCTGGGATTTTAGCTGGCTTGATCTTGTACAAGTCTTGTTTAGATGACCTGCAGCTGCTATGAGTTCACAAGTTCACAGGCCCAATCATGTTCAGAAGACACTCTGTTTCAGTAGCCTTCTTCAACCTCTGGCCTTTATAATCTCTCCTCTCTCTTCTGGGGTGTCCCCTGTGGCTCGGTCTACCCAGCTCAGACAGTGATACAATTGACACAAAACTTCTAGAAGCAGGATTCATAGAAGATATTGTTTGCACTTGTATTTCTCAAGAGAAAAATAGTCCTGTCCTCTGCATTTGTGGGTGTGTCTGGTGCAGAGGCTGCCCTGGCTCAATCCTCATCCTGCAGCAGCCTTCAGTCCTTGGCTCTTCTCTAGGCACTGTCTTGATCATCCCTTCTGGGCTTTAAAATGTTCGTCTGAAAGCCAAAATCAATGTTCTTATTCTGCAGTATTTCGGAAACTAAAGAATTATTAGTCTATTAAGATTTTAGAACTGTAAAAAAGGGTTTTAATATTACACAAAATATCTAGAAAAGGACAACAGATGAAACACAGGCTATCAATATTTTCACAAAACTGTTAAAAAATGAATGATACATGCTTAATGTAAATATTATGGATAAAAAACTAGAGTATCTTAAAATTGTGGATGCTAATTACTCCTTAATAAAATATCTTATAAGTCAAAATTCATGATTGGCTGGGTGTAGTAGCAACGCCTTTAATCTTGACACTTGACAGTCTTGAGGCAGAGGCAGGCAGATTTTTGTGAGTCTGAGGTTAGCTCATTCTTTATGCTCAGTTTCAGGCTAGCCAGGGCTATACCATGAGACCTTGTCTCAAAAAAAACAAAACAAACACAAACCATCACCAACTACTCACAATTACAAATGCTTAAAAACTAATCAACACTTTCAAGTTTACAGATGAAAGAAAAAAAACCTAAAATATTTCAAATGGAACCCATGGACAATTTCTTTACCAAATCCTTTTCTCTTTTAAATTTCTCTTTGCAGTCTGAAAATGCATAAGAGTTCAAAACCCATTCTCTGAAATACTGGTACTGTGACAGCAAATTATTTCCAAAACTCTTAAGTAAAACCAATTACAGATTCTATTGCTTAGTTATTTGTGCATGCTTCCCAAAGATGGAGACAATTCCACAAATATGGTCAGATTTGAGACAGCTCACGGTGAATACATGTGGCTTAGAAAGCATGTAAAGTGTTCAGACGGTTAACTCAGCATCTTCTCTACGATTAAAAATGAAATCTTAGAGATGCTTCTTCATAAGCATCACAACTGCAGCAATGGCTATGTGCGGGAATGATGTAGGCATGCTTTTTCTTCTAAATAAGATGCCACACTTCTGGGAAGCCATGCTTGTTTTTGGTTCTGCACACTAGCACCCTGAAGAGATCGTGAGTGTTTCTGTGTTACTCTCAAAACCTACAGGGGTCCTAATGCCTAATGGTACCGCAAACATTCCACTATCATTTGTGGTCATTAAACCTCGGAATTCAATAAACAGTTCTAAAGTAATAGAATGAAGGTGGCCAATACCCTTGGCCATTAAAGCCTCAGAGGAGCATACTTAGATTCTGGTTACAAATATTTTGTCATAGTTTTAGAGAAAACATACAGTTAGCTGTGATTCATGAAGACATAAGTCCACACAAAGAGGTGCAGGGGTAGAGTGGATATGACTGAAATCTGATCTGCACTCTTGTACCTGTTTGTGTGGGCTGTCATCTTTCTCAGTCATAGCAAAACACACCCAAATCATTTCAGAAGGTTCTGGATCCTCATTCTCAGCTCAGCTATCTATGTTTAATAAGAATGATCACACCTGCTCTATTTGAATAAGTCTTTTTTTACCATTAGATGCTAACACATTTAAAGTAACCTGCATAAACCTTATAAACTGGATACTTAAACTTTAGCGAAATAGTCGTCAGCCACACTTGCTCACTGTCACTGGTCCAGTAGAATCAAATGAAGCCCCGAATACAGAGCTGAAAATGAAGCTGCTCTGCTCAGAGGTCAAAACTGAAGCAAGCCTGAGCTTCGGCCTACAGTGTTGCCTTACAGGGCCGGGGGCTGTGACTCCGAGAAGTCAAAACTAACTTCTGTGGCATGTGGAGCGTGGTTAAAACAAAATCCGTATATACACTGTGTGTTTTCTTTATGAGAGTATTCTTAGAGTTGACTGCCTTTAGAGGAACTTAAGAAGCAGCATGCAATTTTGTCTGGAAAAGGGGTTGAAACCTGAAAAGCCACTGATGGGAGATAGATAGGAACAAACAAACAAACCCGAAGCTCACAATATTTTTCTCGTCTGGCTGCGAGATAACTTTAATTAACGACAATTAATTCTTCGCTTGGGCCTTTGCTTGTGTGACTTTATAACCTTCTACTTAGAAGAAATCAATTGTATGAGTTCAGCTCAGAATGAACCTCTGTAATAGATGTTTCCACTCTTGCCTTTACTTGGCTCTGATAGCCCTTAAGGTGGTCTGAGGTAAAAGCTAAAGATGCATTGTAGCCTGAGGGATGATTGAATGAAAAAAATGGGGGATGGGAGCAGAACCTCCTTGGATAGGCCAATTTCCCACCACTGTGAGCCAGAGCAATTGATTGATGAATCCTCTCTCTGTCAAGAGGCAGCCTTCAGATTTCATCACATAAATACTCATTCAACTCAAATTCTGCTTGACAAGCCTCAGACAGCTTTGTTCTGTCACAGATATCATTGGAAGGAAAATGCATCATTAATCATCCTTAATTAACTTTACCATAGTCTGCTGAGACCAATGTGCTATCCGGCTAAGCCCCCAACTTAACAAGGACTCTGTAATTATCAAATAGAAGCGTATTTTCTAGTTCCCTCTTTCCGACTGTTATTAACTATAGGAATCCAGCGTGAATGGAGTTCACAGGACATCGTGCCCATTGATTATATCAGATAGCTTTTCAGTGGGCACATTCTTCTCTAACAAAAACATAATTCTATGTGACTGGGCTGCATGAGATGGCATTTTATATTTATATTTCCCTTGATGTTCACGAGATGTAATATTTCCTTCCTAAGTTTCAGGTATCATGTATCCCAAGATGTCATTCTCTAAGTAGAAGAAAGAAAACATTAAAATAACTAAAATAAAGCCTTAGCTTGGAACACAGAATTATTTGAAACACAAAGTAGATGACAACGGGTTGGCAAATGTACATGCACTCTCACATGTGCAAGCACATGTATGCCCCTCACATTGTAATGTACATGCACTCACACATGTGTGCCAGCTCATACACACCCCTCAAATTGTAATGTACATGCATTCACACACGTGTGCCAGCACATGCATGCCCCTCACATTGCAGTGTACATGCACTCACACATGTGTGCCAGCACATACACGCCCCTCCATTGTAATGTAAATGCACTCACATGTGTGCCAGTACATACATGCCCCTCACATTGCAATGTACATGCACTCACACATTTGTGCCAGCTCATACATGCCCCTCATATTGTAATGTATATGCACTCACACATATGAAAGCACATGCATGCCCCTCACATTGCAATGTACATGCACTCACACATGTGTGCCAGCACATGCATGCCCCTCACATTGCAATGTACATGCATTCACACATGTGTGCCAGCACATGCATGCCCCTCACATTGCAATGTACATGCACTCACACACGTGTGCCAGCTCATACACACGCCCCTCATATTGTAAAACGATTTGCAATCTTGAGGAAGCGTCAACACACGGCGGGATTGTTTTGACTTTTGCTTAGCACCAGTATTGTGCAGTTGTCTCTTTCCAAACTGTCTTTTGTGAAAGTTTGATAACCACAGCTGTAATTCAGTGGTGACAGTGAGCAACCCAAACATAAGATGTGTTCACACTTTACATAAAAGTGAAGTACAAATATGTGAATTAGTGAGAATGACGTAGTTGTCAACATATCCCAGGTGAGTACACGTGGGGTCTGCTAGGCTCCCAGAAAGGCTTCTAGCTGCTTAACGTATTAGCCACTCTCTGATACAAGAATACACTGATGATATGATCTACTATTTCAAATTATATCCTCCCCAACACAGTTGGCACATTTCAGGGTTATGAGAATTTAAATAGAATCTTCTGTTGACATTTATTTTTCTGTGATTTACCAGTAAAGTGGGCTTTCATCATGAGGAGGATGAGCGAGAGTAGTTTCTATGTAGATATGAAGAAGATAATCTCAGGTTTTTATTTGGGAGTTGTAGGCTAAGGATTCCTTAGAGTGACTAGTCCCTTGGCAAATGTCTTGGCATGGTGTAACATGGCAGACATGGTATTTTGTCCCTTCCTCAAAGAGAAATAACAATATAATTTTACAACAGGAATTTAATCTATCATTTATAATATATATTATTCATTGGATAGGGTTCTGTAACTGAAGGAAGACAGGGTCAGCAGTAAAACTCACCTTGGTGGTTCATTTTTACTAAAGTAAATGCTAAATTGTGGTTCTATGGAAATTTCTATAAAGGAAATGTTTTTTAAAGAAACCCTAAAACATAGACTTTATTTATCAGTATTAAACTAGATTTTGAAAAACATATGTAAATGCTAAATCATGGAACTTGACTTTGTAAACTATATGTAGCACTTAAGACTTCAAACAATAAAATATGCCATTCAAAATGACACAGATCCTCATCATTAAGATGGCTCGAGCACTCATATTTATGGGGTTTTACTTTGAGGAAAAACCATATGTAAAGAAAATATTTATATGAAGTTTATTTTATATTGTCCTTCTAGCAAATAAGAAGAAGAAATTCTATTCTAGTATACTTGTATTTTAAAATTTTATTACCTTTAAATCTATTTTTTGCTTCTCTTTTTTAAAAAAGATCCTTCTTTCCTTTGTATTGGTGCCCATACCTTTTTCCACGAAGTTGTGGCTGTGATTTCTTTATTTGTCTTCTTATCGTTTACTTCTGGGCATCCCTTCCTCTAATTTTCCCCAGGGTCCATGGCCTTGTCCTTTAGTGTATCTTACCCATTCTTTTCTTCTTTCATCTCTTTGTATTCTCCCTTCCTTCCTGCTTCTTCCCTTTAGCCCTCTCTTCCTTGCTTGCTTCCTCTTTCCTGCTAGAATGTACTTCCCAGTCATTCTTCCTCCTGCTACTTTCAAACCAAGCATCAATTTGCTGTATTAGGCAACAGGAATAAGAAGTCACACATACTTGGTCCTGGCAATGCAACAGAAGAGTCAGACATTAAATGCAGAATCTTAACATAATACAACAAAAGACACAATAGACATGTAGTGAGCATGACATAGTGACAAATTATTTGCCTGTAATTTAGTTTAAAACACATAGACAAAGAAAGTCCTTCCTGTGAAAAAAACTATTAAATAGTGATCCATTGAATAAATAAGAATTTTCTAACTAAAGAATGTGGAAAAGGGTGGGATACAAAAAGTAGAGTGGAGTTCATGTAATTGCTCATTCGCTGGACATTTACCGGTAGTGTGCTTAGGTCTCACACACCTACCGTGCCACCTATCCTGACCATTCATTCGTTGATTAAAAAAAAAAACTTTGCTACCTATGACCATATAGAGCACCCTTACAAAATATATCTCAATGATGAACAAAGTAGGATAGTTCGTACTGGGACACTGATAACTTCTGTCTCCACCCTAGTGGATTCCACCTGATAGATAGCCAGTGCTGTGCACTCTCTTCATCTGAAGAGCAGCGATGGTATTTGGAAAGAATGATAGTCGGAGAAGAAAGAAGAGAATGCACATTTCCTCTTTCTGGTAGCAAATCGTTGTGATGTAAACAGATATCTAAACAGATATCGGTCCCTAAATACTATGTGCTTGGCGTATACAACACATAATCAAGGCCAGTTCTGGAAGGAGAACATCACAGTTTTCCTCTTAGCAGTCACATAGGGTCTTGCCAAGTTGGGATTTGACTAGTGGCCATTTCATGAAGCATCTACTATCCAGGTTCATGTTCTCAGCAGTCAGCCAGAGAGCTACAGAAAATTGTATGCACTGAATATCTGAGTGAAACATCTTGATATAATCCAGTTAGAAAACATATAGCCTTACTTACATTATTCAAAATATTTAATATCAAATAAATATCACCAAAATATTTTTGTTTTAAGGAATAAAATGGAGCCATGTAGAGTCACACAAGATGAAGCAAAAGTTGCAGGGAAGGGTTGTAAATGTCCTTCCACATTTCAAAGGTCACAATCGGCATTAATTATGTTTAACGAATGTTTTATTTAACCACATGCAAACTTAAATCAGTTTGGGTCTGACTGATTCAAAGCTATTTGCTGGTCCCCTGCCCTGCTGCAGTAATTGCTTAGGACAGACTCTGCACGGGTCAAAAGAATGGACTCTGCTCACTCATATTATTTCTGCTAATAACAGTTCTTATATAAAAAAATTGAGAACTGATGTTTCAAAGTCACTTTTCCTTGCTGCAATCATATGTAGTTTTAAAATAAATGAGAAATGTATCCAAATTTACTTTTAATTTAATTACATTTTAGCAGCAGAAATAATAACAGAAGACACAGTAGGAGGGTTTGTCAAACAAAAAAAGGAATTAAGAAAAGCATGGGGTACTTGGCAGTTCACGGAGTTCTAAAGAATGCAACTGGATGTGGGCATTTTGAGAGCAAAAGATGTAAGGAACACAATGCCGAACAAGAGAGAAAGAGAAAATTATCTGACATGAAGTTCACAAGATGGGTGAGGTATTTTGGCAACTAGCTCTTCGGGACTTGAACCATTATACTAATGATCGAAACTCTTGCTACACAGGAGTCTTCCCCACAACACTGATGGCCTTTTGCTAGGGCCTGGACCTCTTGTTGAAAATAATGTTTTGAAACATTCCTCTGCCCCACTCACAGGCAAGGTCCCCCACATAACATATGCTGGGTTTACATATTGCAGCCCATCTAAGTTGTGTACAAAGTCTCTCTTCTTTGCTAAGAAGTCAACTGGTGATTTTTCCTCTAGACTCCTTGCCTAACCTTGCACCTCCCACAGACTGTCTCTCTCTCTCTCTCTCTCTCATCACTCTGCAATATACATTTACCCCTTGGCCTGTAGATAATGAAATCTTGATGGAATATGTACATCTGCTCAAAGTTTATTCAGTTGCATGTACACCTTTCAAGCATGATCTACAAGTTTTATCTCCCACACCTTAGATGACAGAGAACAAATTTACTTCATGTGCTTTTCTCGGACCAAATGTTGGCATTATTCAATAAGTGCATTTCACTGTAACTATTCAATTGTGATTTTGAGCAGGATATGTTTATGTGTAGGCAGAATAAAATGCCAAAAACAAAAACTAGCAACAACAACAGAAAAAAAACTGCTATAATAACAATCAGTCCCTAATTTGGTTTTTCATAACTGCTCCCAAATTAATTGAGCCAAAATAATGTGAAAGTGAAGAGCTGCATTAGTGTTCATACTCAGAAGGCCAGGTTCCTCCTAAAGGATTTTTAAGTAGCTAATTATACACCCTGCAATTCCTAAACTGAGAGTCAGATGCGGCCCATGACTAAGGACAGCCCTGCAGCTAAATTCTGCATAAGAACTCTCAAGATCTCCTTGCACATTTCCATAATAAATATTTTATAGTGTATTATTCACCAATCATTGGAACTATACCTCATGCTCATCACATTTAAACCTGGATGGGGTCCACTTTTTCCAGTTTCAAAACACCAGTTTAACTACATAACCTTGCATTTCCAATACTACTTGAGGAAATGTAAACTTTATGTATGGGAAAAGAAAGGCATTTCGTAGATAATCTTGCTGGCCTCAGTACCCAGCACATTCTTATTTTCTCCTAAATCTGAAACCCAGTATTTGGTTCCCTAGCATCTTTCCTACCTGCTGGATCTTTTCTGCCTTCCTCAATGTGCCACTCTCAGCCTCGCTTTTGTGTATTCTCCCAAGAAAAAGTTGTTTATTTATATTGGCAGTCCTTTCTGTGGCTCCCTGTAGACCCCCTTTCCAGGGGCCTGTGGAACTACTGAGCTTTTATTGTTGACAAGTGGGAGGTGGGATCCAGGCTTTTGTGGTTAAATTGTTTATTGATAATTACCTGTTAATTACCTTACTGCCTGAGTCCTGTAATTTACCATAACCATTGCATTCCTTTCTCTTGAAAACCTTGCGTGCGCACACACTCACACAAACACAAGAAGTGAGGACAAAAATATAGTTCTACACCACTTTAAAATAATTGATTTTTATTAAAACCATTTCTAGTTAGAATATTTCATCATCATCTAATATCTGGATTGAGGAAAAAGCAAGTCAGTGCTGTAATTATACCTATGCTTTGTAACCGGTCTATACCTGCTGAGTAGAATTTTGGATGGCAAGCCAAATTAGGTGTCATATAGTATTCTTGGCTCACTGTTAATTTTACTGTAGAACATTTTCCTTTATCATGTTGGGCAGCAATTATGTGCTAAATCATAGGCTTGAGACAAAATAGATTAAATTCCGTATTAGTTGGTAAAATATGAAGCTTTTTTTAATGGTAAGATTCAAGTAGACAAATTCCATTCTAATATAATCACAGAGGGTTGCATATTTAAAAGACAGCTATCATGTTACAGTCTGACCGGGATTGGACAAGACTACCTCAATGTCCAGGGCATGTATAATTGGATGCCTCAGTTTCTACACCTCTCAAGAAATTTTGCCTGATCTTTGTTCCAGAAAGTTCTTCCAGTACTAAGAACATCTGGTAAAATATCTCGTTGTTAGCAAAATGTATAGTTAACAATTAAGTCCAACTTTATAGGAATCAGAGTTAGCTCTGCCAAGTAAGGAGATGGATTTATTGGGTGTATATTGTAGAAGTGTACTGCACAATGAGCTGCAAAGAACGATCAAATACAGTTCTAAAATCGCAAATCAAGGACTCTGTGGCTACACCGTCATCGTACTGCCATTTTCCACTAAGCTCCTCTTTTTTCCCACCTGTAACTATTTCCCCAGGCATTTTTACATGCACTAAAGGGAGGCAAGGTCAAGGTGAACTCGTGAAGGGTGTTGATTAAAGTTAGACGGCAGAGCGGTTGCTTACACTGCCCACGCAACTTCAGCCATACTCAGAAGCACCACTGTGGTAATGGAGAGGCTTGGGGTACCTGAAGCTGGCAGACCTACACACATCTTCCCTAGGATTCCCCATGCCAGTCCTTCAAAAACATGTCATTCTAAAGCCACAGTGGAAAGAACGTAGCATTTAGAGTTCAAACGACTGCAGTGAAGAGTAGGTTTGACACTTACAAGAAGAATAAACATGGGTAAGTCACTTAATCTCCCTGAACTTCTATCATTTAAAAAAAAAAGCTTGGGATAAAAAAAAATCACAATATTGATCCATCCATGTATTGATATTCTTCTCATTATGTCAACAATAATATGTATGAGATTATGTTTATACCTGGAAAGCACTGTATGATTACAATAATCACTACTAATCCAAGAAGTAATAAGCACACATTAAAATAAAGATTAAAAGAGCTTTGCTAGATGTAGTGAATAAACAGAAAGTCAAAGCTATTTAAATATCTAAGTAAGAGTGTCAATGCCCACACATTATAGCATTTCAACAAATATTTTTCCTAGGGAAGATTAAAGTCAGGAAAGGAAATGGAATAGCCTCAGCTGCTGTCATTGCGCTCTTAGTGTTTTGCTTGGGAGAATGAACCTTGTCAAATGGAAAGACTGAAACGAATACATTTCTCAGCTGCTTAGCAGACACCTTTTCCAATAAAAGCTAAACATTTCAACCAACCTCATTTCCATGTGAATATTTGCACTCCCCAATAGATGATCAGAATATTAAGGGAAATGGGTTGATCTTGGCCCTGGAATTATATGGCTTAGGTGTAAATTTATTCTTAATCTTCCGCGATTACGTTTTAACATTCCTAGCTGAAATTTGGTTGAGATATCAAATTGTTCAAAGGGAAGTTTATACCACAGCCCGACAGCCACTATTGGGAAAAGACGGAAACCTCAAGCCACAGCCAAGTCCATCCATAGGGCTTTTCCCCACGAACGATACCACGGCCAACTTAACATTGTTACAGACAAATTACTACCATTACCAAGCCAAATAAGTGTGTTTTTATGTTTTTAAAATAGTTTGAGTAACTCTTTACAAACTCCAGAGCTGGAAAGGAACTGCATCTTGATAAGCCTACATTTATAGAATTTTTGTTTTATGCCACTGGTTCATTTGTTTCCTGGTTGAAACAATAGCCCCATTGCCAGCTGTATACCAGCCACACACAGACCTGGTCCAGGGCTATAATTCAGCCAAGTTCTGGAGATGTCACAGAGCCCCCAAGTAGTTCATCATCAGTGTTTTTGTGTAATCGGAAATGGGATTACATATATGCTCCTGCTTTCTCTGCTAGAAAGCTCACACAACTGTCTCTCTTACTCTATCAAAGACCAAGTATAAACAGAGTACACAGATTCATTATGTGACCACTTTAAAGATCAGTATTTAAAATGAATACATACTGCGCTAATTCAAGCGTGCAACATGTTCCAGGGTTTTCTCTGAGGAAATTTAAAATGGCTAGAGACATTGTTATATGTTTTTCTATTTCCTAGTAACTCTTTTTATCAAGTGGAAAGAAAAAAAGAAGGGTTACAAGTTCAATGTCAATTAGTCTCATTTATAAACTCCCATCTAAAACTGTAACCTCAATGAAGAATGTATTAAGCTATTAAATGGAGGATTAAGGTCACATGGAATTTGACTCTACCCTGTGTCCTACACACGTACAATTAAGGGCAGACAACAACATGGGAATCTGCAGAGTCAAGACCCAACCTACTGATCTGACAGCAGTTGCTTTAGTCTTCCTCTGCAATTCTGGATTCTGTGACTTAAATCACTCCCTCTCTTTATTTAGGCCTCATTGTGGAGCTTTAAAATAGAATCCCGTTGACAAGAATCTGAGGTCCTTCAGACCTAATATCACGTCAAGCTGCCGGGCTGAGACCTTACATGCCAAGTCTCGGCCTACGATGAATTTTATAAGTGAGTTATAAACCCCTCAAAAACAGGGCTTATAATGGAAACGCTGACAGACTGTTAGCTCTCAAGTTTCCAGCAGGTTCCTGTATAATATACTGTATTTCTTCCCCTTGAAGATATTAATTTACTTTTTGAAACGTTCATTGCTAAGATTAAGCGTAGGTTCTGAAATGTGTTCATAGGCAATTTATGCATGAGTAGAAATGTACTCTTCTCCAGATGTACAGAATACTAATTTGAAAATGATTTATAGGCCATACCGTATTGCACATTCCATTCCCTTCTGGAAAGTTCAGACAAGGTTTTTCTCTGACACAACACCAGGATCCTCTAAAGATTACAAACACAACACATTAGCTGCAGTTGCTTAAGTTCTGGAGACATCAACTGTAGAATGTTCCAGAAGAAGCAAGGTTAGCTGCCAAGAGCAAAGAGATAACGGATACTTCAAAATGAAGAAGATTTAGGAAGCAGGCCTTAACAGAAGCACATTTAGAAATAGATGCTCACATTCTTAAGGAAGAGAGTTGCTCACTCCCACGGAGAACAGTTTCTAGGACTCTGCAGATGGTCAGACCTCTAAGCGCACAGTAAGAGCTTATGATCTCCTATAGTCTAAACCATCTCTATATGACTTCAAACAGCTTATACAATGGAAATGATAGCTAAATAGCTGTGCTATTGTATTGTTTGGGGGAATAAATACCAGAAAACATCTTCATATGTATAATGCAGATATATTTTCCCAAGTTTTTCAACATCCATTTTGTTGAGTGCATGGATGTAGAACTCTGACAATGAAAGACTGTCTGTATGTAATTTTCACCCACAATATGAATAAGGAACAAACATTTGATACTAGCAGGATTTGAAAATTCACTCCAGAAGATGAACTTCTTTTTAAAAATATAAATTTTTAAAAATGTTAACTGAGAGGCCTGGAGAGATGGCTCAGTGGTTGAGACCACTGATTTCTCTTCCAGAGGACCCAGGTTCAATTCCCAGCACCTACATGGTGGCTCACACCTATCTTTAGTTCCAATTCCAGGGCTTCTGATACTCTCATACAGACATACATACATGTAAAACACAAGTGAACATAAAATAAAAATAAAATGCATATTTTTCAAAAAGAAGGAAAAATGTTAACTGTATGTTATAATTCTAAGGACTTGAGTTAAACCATCAACATCACACATGCACAAAAATGATAAATAAGATAGATGAATGGATGGGTATATGGATAGATAGATACAGATGATTGATGGATGGGTAGGTGGATGGGTAGATGGATAGATGGACAAACAGAAAAAAGAAGATGAAAGATAATATCTATAGATAGATAAATAGAAAATAGATAGATAGTACCTATAGGTGATAGATAGGTGACAGTCTGAATTACATTTATTTATCTACATAATTGCTAATGGACAGGATGCTATAATGTCACAGCAACAGAAGTTACCAACACAAACACTCTACCGTCATATCATCCTTCAAATATGCCCTGTATGGGAATAATTCCCCTGGGAAGAAAACCAACTGAAGATTCTTTCTGGAAAAATCAGGAAGGATGACTTCATACCTCCCTGCTGTCTCATTTCTCGACTCCCCAATTGTTTAAATGCACAGGAAGGGTCTGTTGGACTGGGTGTGCAGTGATATCTTTTTAATACTTGGGAAAACGTAGCCTCTAAAGCCCAGGTTCTCAAACTTTGGCTTCATTCAAGAGTCACCCACGGAGGATTAAAAACTCCTAAAACTCAGGCCCAGCCCAAGATTTACCTAATCAGAATTTCTGAATATACAGGACTAAAGATAGTTACATGAAGCTTTATATTAACAGAATTGAATTATTAAACATATTATGGATTATGAAATGTTTAACAGCAGATGTTTTTCAAAGCAATTGAAAGCTATTTCTATATAAAGAACACGATGATATGAAGGAAAACTGAAAAGGCCTTGAAGCCTAGGGATTTCTTTAGGAAACAAAGGAGTTGGGAGATGATCCATAGCTAATCATCACTGAGGAAGAAGGGCCTTCCTAAAATAGCTGAGAAGTAAACAGTGAGTGTACAAGTGACTGCCCAGGCAGCTGGGAAGGTGCAGCATCTCTGAAGGATGTCACAAGATGGATAGGAGCTGTAAGTTAAGAATAGTCAGGCGAGCTTCCTGGAGAGGAGTTCCACATCCTCAGGAGGAAGAGACTATCTCAGAATATCCCATCTGGACACACAGAGGGCGGAAGTCAAGTCACTGTAAGAGTCGACATTAGCCAGGGGACCAGCTATAATTAATACCCAGAGAAATCACAAAAGCAGCAGCTGATGGCATAGGAGCTATTATTAAACACACACGAGCTTCATGAAAAATCAGGAAAAGCACATTGGCTCCTTCAGAATTGTACTTATCCAGATGGAAGACCTAATTTTCTTATGAAAATGCTTCTCCCCAAGCTGCCCAAACTCAAATGTAAGTACTTATGTATGTGTGCATTAGATACATAGCTAAGTAGATAGAAAGGTGATCCTTAGGGGGGTGGTCTTCCTCTAGCTCCATGACTTCCAAGACCATCAGTGTTCATGGCTCCAATGTTTGTATCATTATCCCTGACTTGATTCCCAAGTTCCAGACCTTTCTATCTGTCTGAGTGATCTCCCTGTGGACTGTTTGATTGCTACTTTCCATTTCATTTCTTCAATGAGGCCTTTGACGTCTCCTCCTTCCTATCCATTCTTCACCAACACGTCTCTTCTCCACACTTCTAATAGCCAAAGGGCTCCATCTATCATCTCCTTTGCCAAGCCAATCACCGGGGAATGATCCTCAGCTGGACCTTTTCTATCTGCTTCTACACCATCAGAAAAGGGTTTCAAGGGTTCTTTGTTAGGAACATGCCTAGAACCAGTCTGTCTGTGCCAGCAACACTCCTAACACCAAGCACCATGGGAGGTACCAGCTTCCATATAAGGTTCACTCCACTGTTTCTCCTTGCATCTTTAGACAACAACATAAGCCAGATCATGCACTGTTCTTATATCTTTCTACTTTGGCTAGAAATAAATACATACTGTAGGTTGTGCCCATGGGGTGAAGCTCTCCGCTACCTGTAATATCAATGAGTAAACTCATCACACACCGGCCACGAGTATGCACTGACTACATCCACTCTAGGAGCCATACCAACAGTCTGAACCCAGACTTCACTGCTCTGTTCACCCCCAGCTTGTTATTGTAGACCCCTTTCTTAATGTTCCCCAACTATGACAGGTTCCTTTTGTATATGCTGTCACCTTCCCCTTAGAATGTTGCCCTTTCTGATTTTGACTTCACCAATGCCTTCTGTTACTCAGTTTTCAATGAAATATATGTTTTCCAGAGGATCTTCCTGTGCTTGCTAGTTTTGTGTCAACTTGACACAAGCTAGAGTCATTTAGGAAAAGAGAAACACAATTGAGAAAATTCCTCCACAAGATCGGTCTATGTCTGTCAGGCATATTCTTTATTATTGATTGGTGTGGAAAGGCCCAGCCCACAGTGGGTGGTGCTATCCCAGGCTGCTGGTCTTGGGTACATAAGAAAGCAGGTTGAGCAAGCCAGTAAGCAGCACTCCTCCACAGCCTCTGGGTCAGCTCCTGCCCTGGTTGAGTTCCTGCCTTGACTTCCTTCTGTGATAGACTGTGACCTGGAAATGAAAGTGAAATAAACCCTTTCCTACCAGAGTTGCTTTTTGGTTGTGGTGTTTTATGTCAGCAAGACCAACTCTAAGCCACTCCACTTTACTTTAAATCAGCTCCCTCACCCAGCTTCATCAGAGGCACCATAAGCAACCTGCTGCGTTTCTGTCTTTGCGTCTCCCTCTATCTGGGATGCACTCGCTCGCTAACAGAATATCTGTTTCACTGTAAGAATAGATGATCCATGAGAGTGAAGCTGCAGCTGTCTCCTCCGGGCCTGGCCCACAGGTTTTAGGCACCATAAGTCCTGATGAACATCTCTCAAAGCTAGGCTGAACTGCGAGCACAAATGTCCCGGAAGCTCAGAACTGCAAAGTGGAATCTGAAGAAGGGCAGACAGGAAGTAAAGAAGTTTGTCACGTTTCACTTTTACATTTTTTCCCAGGTTTTCCATTTTAAAGAAACATTAGCACATGTGAAAAAAAAATTGGTCCATTTTAACTCATTCTCATCTCTCAACCTAGTGGGAGAGCTGTATGGAGGTCCAATTTCAAATAAAGATATACCAATAATTCTAAACAGATGCATTTGTACCGTGTTTAGTCACCAGAGAGGCAAACTCCACAGGCTTAGGGACCTTAATGCTCATCATTTTTCAGCAAACTTAACAGGCTTTTTAAGCAGAAAAAAGAAGGGCACAATTCTGCTTTTACTCTCCTTAAAGACTTACCTGATTAGAATATTTTATTAACAAGACAAACTTATTTGTCCAGAGAAAATGAAGTTTTGATTTCAAAGAAGGTCCTGAAAGTGGACCAGAAGTTTCCATTTACTCTATCAACTGGGCCCCGGCTAAAGCACCAAACACTTCCTGCTTCCGTGGCTAAGAAGCTATATATTATCTGAAATAATCTCTTTCGTCTGTGACTGGAGGAAGAAAGGTGGCTTGCCCTTATTTATCTTTTTTAGAAGCTACATGGATTTTAATGTCCTTAAAAATAAGTGAGTAGGAACAAAGAATTAGCTACAACACATGTCTGCGTGGTAGCATTCATCCACAGAGAGCCAAAGTCTCCAGTGTCCCTACCAATGCCAGATTTCAATTGCTAAAACATTTTGGCTAGAAAGATAATACAGATATACTTGATCCTTTTATGGTTTTGTAAAAGCCAATAATTGAAAAGAGTAACAAGCAAGACTGTCCGTGGGATTTTCAGGCTCTGCTTGGCATCCCTGCAGCTAAAGTCTAAAGAGGCACACAGCAGAGCCCATGAGCATATTTGTCAAAATTAACTTAATTACATTTAATTAAAGATCACTCTTCAATGCAAGTAATAAAAAAACAAACATTTGTGTTTACAAACAAAAGAAATGGAACCAAGGTAGACTATAATTATCCTTTTGGGTTTTTTTTAATGTTAAGAAATTCCATCTTTATTACAAATGAACTCTTAATTTTAATTCAGTTACAGCTTCGAAGTCCTTGTTTGCATTTCAGTGACGAAAATGTTTATTGTCTTCCATTAACCCCCTTTCTCTGTTTTAAGTCATGGAGTGCCTTCATTCCCATAAATCCCATCAGATGAGTAGCTCAAAATGAAGTCTAGTAATAATGCAGTAGATGAATCTGGAGATATTTATTCCTATCCATATTTTTTAATAAATTTGTTTCTATAATTAGAGGTTTCAATATAATGGTTATTTTATTTTACAGGCAAAGTTTCATCATTGAAATTCACGTCTGAAAGTTTATAAAAGAAACATCGCATCCAAACATACATATGTTTGTGAAAATGGAAGGTGTGTGTGTGCGTGTGTGTGTGTGTGTGTGTGTGTGTGCGCGCGCGTGCACGCGCGCGCACCTCTCTGTGTTCAGAGTTGGCAACAATCAGTGCACTATGACAGCTTAGATAACACCCAGAATGTTGAAAACCCAGGGCAGTTTTGACACAATCACCACCAATTCCTAAAAACAGTCGCTCGTCCAGTTTATTATTCTCCTCCGACTATCTGCACAATCTCACATATCATACTCTTTCCCCAAAACAAACAAATACACACACACATGTAACATGAAAGAGGCCATATGGAGCATTTCCCAGGAGACCTATTGGCTCTCCCCCTCTACCTCTCTCCCTGTTTCCCCCATCCTTCTCCTTTTTCCTTTTTTGTTAAAAAAAAAAGACTTTCTACTAAACAAGTGATTTTACATGGTGTGTAAAAATGACCTTGAACAAAAAAAGAAAATGAAACATAAAGATTAATCGCTTCTGGTGAATTTAAATACCGATCTGTGGAAATCCTCCATTTCTTTCAAAACATTTTGCTAATAAATTGTTGAGTTTTGACTATTCTATGTCCTTACTCACTGGGAACAACTGATGCCTGGCACCTCTTCAAGATGGTCACACACTCTTGTAATAACAGGAGCCAGCCCCGATGCCCCACGAGAGCTCTTTGGTGGAGTTAGGCTCCTTGTCATGTTCACTCTGGCTATGAAAGTTCTTCCTTAACCCTGCCTGAACACTGACCATGGCTCCTTTCCCAACGTTACAAAATCCATCCCAGCCTGCCCTGGGACCACTATAGCCACAACAGAACAATGGTTTTCTTTGCTCAGTAAAGTAAGCCCGGAGTGACTAAAGCACTCTTCAGCCTACAGGAGGCCTAACCCTGTTAATTTACAATCTCAATTCAAGGGGACCACTTTGAAGGCAATCTCGAGTCATCGTGCGCACGGATCTCTCTAGAAATTATGTGTTGGGTCCAAAGCTGGCACTCTGCCTCAGCTGGCATCGAGTAGTTTTCACTCTTCCAGGCAATTTGGCCCTTGATTTCAAACAAATGCATCCTGAAGGCCTAATGCCAGAAAGGGTTTGATATGATTTATGCTCCGCGTTTTCTCACAACCCAGAAAATTTTAGAGCAAAAAGTCATATTTTTTCATTATTTAGCATTTGCTGTGAGTTGTATGAGAGCCAAAGTTATTTTAGTGTCAACCTTAATTTTCCTGGACCCCTGAGCAGAGTCAGCTCAGAAGTGCCTCCACCCCGTGTTTGCTACGCAGTGAGAAACTTGCTGGCTGCTGCACTGACCACTGCGTCCAGAGTCCACCTTGACTAAACTTCGGCTGGAGAGAATTGCTACATGGCTGTTAGCATCTGATGGCAGGATGAGCGCCACCTACTTTTGTTCTTATCAGAAGACTTACTGTCTTATCCAGTTTCGCTGCAATCATCTTGCATAGGACTTGTGGGACAGAAACCCATTGTGTCATTTCCTATAGTGTTTAGGTACAGGAGTATCAATCCCACAGCTCCAAAGTGACATCTGATCCTGGACACCAGATTGCCAGGTCATGAGACCCTTTGACTTGCCTCAAGCTTCCTGCATGTATTTCTATACTATTCTTAACGGAAAGATGAACAACAGCAATGCTCATATAGTCTCTTTTTAAAATGTACATTGTAGGCTGTGAAGGTCAACTGTTGCCTATACATAAAAACATAATTTTATGTTTCTACTTACTGCATTTATACAATATAGTGTTCAAATAGTCCTCATGAAGAAGGATTTTTCAGTGTTGCGGAAAACACTATTAAAAGTTCATGGTGCATGGTTACATGAGAAAAAAATGTATACAACTATAAAATACAATTTCAATTTTGCAAAGGAGATATACAGAGATTGGAAGTAAAACTGGCTCTGAGTGTGACTATAAAAATGGACAGCGTTATCTCCCCTCAAAATGTCCATCATGTTCACTGAAACAAAATAAATATATGATTCTGTAATTCAGTTCAGTCTCTACTAGCAGTCTCAAAAGCACAAGGTTTTCACTATGTAGAAAAGCTGAGCAAACTTTCCATTTTCAAGAGGCTGATCTTGACTTCCTTCAGTAGAAAGGAAAGGGGGAGATGATCTACAATCCAGAACCTGACGCTTGTAGGATGAACTCATAATAGAAAGATGCGGATCTGTGAGCACGAGGTCTGTGGGCGGCGGCCAGAGCTTGGTGTACATGTCTTCCTCAGTCTCTCTCCTCTTGCTTTTGCTGTGATCCGTAACTTCTTACTGAGTCTTGAGCTCGACGGATTTGTATAAACCAATTAGCCATGGAGCCCGAGGACCTTCCTTGCAAACCTCCCCAGTGCTGAGAGCAGAGGCACACAGCACTGTGTTTAACATTGTACATGGGTGCTGAAGATTCAAGCTCAGGTACTCGCGCTTACACAGCCATCGCTCCACTGACTAAGCTGCCTCTCAAGCCCCAGGATAGGAATTTTGACGGCAGAGTAAACACTGGCTACACATCCCTCAATTCACTTCTGTGTGGCTTTCACAGAGATGTCTCTCTCACCTGCACAAGTGCACTACAACTAGATTTTATCTTCTTTCTTCGAGTCTTGGTTTGCCTTTACTACAGTAGTTTTTGAACAGAGGAAAGCAGCCAAGGGAGTGAAAACTCTGGCAAGGCGTTGCATTTTATGTATGGGGTAAGCTAGAATGTTATCCTCCATGACAACACTGCTGGAGTCAAGGACAAAGGAATTAGTGAAATCCTAAACAGTTTTGGAAATTGAGCACAAGTAATACAGCCATGCGTAAAACACTTAAATATACTGGCCTAAGATTTGAAAGTTACAAAATTATCAACATGAGGTTAGCGATCTCACTCACCCACCAGTATGATAGGCATGTATAACATGGCCTAGGTACTGACAACAATTTCACTGCACATTCTAAATTTCTACTCCATAATTAAACATCATCTTAAAAAGAAATTTGAGTGCAATTAATGCTCGTGACGGTAATAATTTTAAAACTATAAATCACAAAACACCAAAGTTTTAGTAATATTACCTCATAGCTTGAGGCCCTGGAAAAGAAGTTAGGGCTTTATTTGATAGAGAAGAGAAACGCTACTGTTTTAAAATGTATTTTGTTGAAAAAAATCAACTACGCATTTTGAAGTTACAGGAAAAAATCCATTTAATCGAAACTGCATGATATTCTGGAAAAAAAATAAAATAACTGTAGGAAGATGAGATTTTCAGGCAATGAGAAGGGAGTGCCTCTTAATTTAAAATCAGACTTTGACACTCTTAAGAGGGAGGTCCCCAAAATCAAGTGTGTGCACTCAAAGCTCTGGGTACTGACTGAAGCAAAGGAAAGTTCCCAGGCCTGTGATTCCAGCCAGGAGACAAGTAGATAAGGAAAAGACAGGAAGTGACGCCAAGCATCACAAAAAGACACTTCCTTATTGACTGGAGTGTTTTCAAGTCCAAGGAGTGCTAAGCATTCATGGCAGGCAGAGGGAAACAGAGTGTCCCTCGGATACAGCCCACAGCCTGTAGTATGAGGCACGGGGCTTCTAAACCTAGTATGGAAATGATGGAAATGCAGTACTTGTGTATGAAATCCCCCCCAAAATAAAATTAAGCAAAAATAAACATAAAATCCAAATAAATAAACCCAACAATAGTATATCAGAGGAGGGAAATTTCTTTTCTTGTATTTAGATAATAAGACCTGTGTAGCCACAAGCTTTAGTTTCTTCAGCATTCTAATTCAGGTATGCAGAAAGACTGCTACTTCCTGTCTAAATGCATTTTGGGAATTCCAAGTTTCTCTGTTTAATTGATCACGCGATCTCATTTTGATGGAGAATGCTGTTTAACCATATTTAATTTAATTTGACAATGACTGTGGCAATGGGTCGGCAGGCCTGCCAGCCCAGAAGAGAACTCTTCCATGCCTCCCATCCTTGCACACAATCCTCACACCTCTGCACAGAGAGCTTCACATATGTCCTTTCCACTCTGAAACCCCCCTCTCAGGCTCTGAGGGCTTGGTCTGTCTGCCTTCCAGAGGGGATGCCTGGGCGGCTGCTGCATGCTGAATAACGGCAAGATTTGGTGTGTCCTCCTCACCTTGCTGTAAAAGCAGACACTGGAGTGTCACAGGGTCTAAAGTTGGAAACTTCATGGACAGAGAGAGAGATTTGCTGTTCTTCACGTTGCTTGCAGTAGTCTCTCAAAGTATCGCAAATCTTCTAAGATCTTCTACTCGAGTCTTAGGGAAATCACTCTCCAGCTCATGAGGTGACTTTATAGCTAGTTCCCTTCTTCATGAAAGACAAAAACCTTCACATGCAATTAAAAATAAAATTTGCTCGCTTCTTTTATCAAAATATGATCTTTCAGTGAAATTTCCTCTGTCTAGACTTTATTCTGTCCATTTCTCCTTCCGGTTGACTCTCTAAATTTTTCTTCATTGGCTTGTTCGTTTCTTCCTAACACTTATTTCTATGTATAAAACCTACATATTGTTTTTAGCTTTTTCTTTTTCTGTCTTTATCATTGGAAAAGAAAGTTCAGGGGACAGACATCTTTCAGTTTTATTGACCAAAATCGTGCCTGTCCATGGTGGGGCTCCAAAATACTTTTGCTAAATGAATGAATCATTCAATGAGATTTGAAAGAGAACACAAGGAAAGATACAAGATAGGAAAGTGTTTAACAACATAGATTCCACAGTTAGGTTATTTGGATTCAAAATCCATTTCTGCCATTTCTTGGTTGCCTGACCTTAAAAGAAAATTTATACTTGTTTATACTTGTTCCCATTCCTAACCTGTACAAACAAGAAATGATAGCACTGTTTCAGAATAGAGAGGATTAATTAAAATCACCAATCACCAAATTCTATATTGTTTCTAAAAGAGTATACAAAGTCACAAAGATACTGATCTCATCACTATCACCATCATCAGAATGATCAGAAACATCCTCCTGAGAGATCTGTGCCATGAGGTAGTAATCATGAATAGCCACTTAAAAACATTCTAATAAATAAACATTTTGGACTAGACTCACAAATGATTCTAGTCTCCCTTTTGATACTTCTGTATTGCTCCACAATCAATGGCCCCATTATCCATAGAGAATGGCTTCCTACCTCCCAATTTCTTTCTTTAGGCGTGTCTGAGTTAGATGCTCATATTGGTCTCTGGGTTTCCTTTGACTGGCACGGGCTCCTGGTTTTCCATTCTCCTACCTGAAGACTCAGTGTCAGAGGCTGTGAACCAGGGCTTCCAAGAGTGGCAGCAACAGAAAGCGGAAGTTTCTCTGATTTGCCTTTGAATACCTGGGGTTGAGGGATCAGGACTTATCTTCTGGGTCACTCAAAGGGAGGGCACCCAGAAAAAGTAAAAGGGGAAACTCTGTTTCCTTTCCTGACTTTTTGCTATTCATTATCCATGGGTGTGTCCTGCTCATTTTCCTTTCTATTGGTTGCTTCTATATGCTTGAACTCTACATAAAAGGCTTTATGTGGATGCAAAGTTGGTTTGGACTCCAGTTCTGTCACCAGGTAACTTGTCTGTCAGATAGATCTAGGAAGAAGTAGGTAAGAATCTGAAGCAACATTGATTTCCTCATTTATTCCTGGTGAATTTGGTCTCATTTCACAATTGCTCCCACTTGTGCTGTCCAAAATGGCAACTACTGACACGTGTCTCTATTTCAATTTGAGTGAAGTTAAAGCTTCGTTTCCTGGGGCCATTGGTCACCAATAGCTACATAGGCTATGGTGCTGGACTGTACAGAGAGTTCCATCAAGGAGTGCTGTTCCCTAGAATGGGAGTTTCTGCTAAATACACAAGTAACGAAAACTTTTCTGGGGTCCATCATGGATCTGATAGTACTCAGCTTATGAAAGCAAAATTAATCAAACTGGCAAGCAATGATCATCAGCTGAGATTCTAAATTGGTGCAAGGTAGATATGGTTTTGAAATCCATTCCAAACACTGGCTGCCCTTGGTGCCTTGTTATGGCGTCTTATCCCTGCCGTCAGACAACAGTGAACTCCACATATGGTGCCCTGACTGGTCACATGACTTTTTAATATCCACACGATGGCACTAAAATGGCCTATTAGATTTACAGTGTCATTAACCTTCCAAAATAAAATGAGAGTCTGCTCTGGCAGGGGGAAAAAAAGTGTGGCTGCTGTTGGGTTTTGGGTAACCAGTCTGTGAGGAAATGCTGACAGGGGTCAGCGTGACATCATCTTTCATTCGGCCCCAAAGCTGTCAGGCCCTCCCCAGCTGTCTGAAACGCAGATATAAATTTTCATTATCCGGCAGCAAAGGGCCAGAGGTACACCAAATGAATTTTTTACCAATCAAATTATAGCTCGTTGCCAGATTAAGTGTAAACACTAATTTTGTGAAGTTTTCTTCTGGTCATTTATCTCCAACTCCACAAAGTAACCTTGCTGAAACTGAAAAGATTTAGAAATCAAATTATTGTTTTTATAATCTTGTTGTGGACACCACAAAATTGAATGAAAAGAAATTCCATTAATAATGAACAGTGCCCTCTTCCACAGAACAATTAGATTTTTTTGCTTTTTGTTTTTTTTTTTTTAATGCAAAGCTTATTGATAGGAAGGAACTGAGGTAGCTTAGATTCATTCACCATTCTGAGCCTTGATCTCTCCATCTATGCCCTGGTGAGCTAGATATAGCCATCACCAATTCTGTGGTCTAAGAATGGCTATAAGAATCCCTGCTCCCATATTGGCAAATTTAATATCCTCAGTCATCTGTGTTTAATGTGATTTATGGAGGGCAAGTAACTCCCAATTGCAACGTTGAGTAGGATTGTACAAATTCAACTGTGTATTTATTCCTGGGAGCTAGAACTCCTTTTCTTTTAGAAGTAATGTGGCAAAGGGCAGGAACTTATCTCAGCTATACTTCGGTGCTAGGGTGCAGTGTAGTCACATTCTAATGGAGCAGATCGACTGTTGTCAATAACAACCGTGCTACAGCATCCAAGTCCTTCATACACATGGGCATGGCTGTGCATGCTTTTCCTGGGTGTCAGGACCTCACGCCCCTTATTTACACTCTGCAGACCCTTTACATTTCCTCAGGCTCTGAGCTGCTCTGGTGACTCACAAAGCTCCAGGCAGGAACCGCAGCAGGATTCAGACCTGGCCGCTGCAAGCATAACATGGAAGGAGTGGTAAGGGGTAGTGGTAAGAAGCATCTGGGACACGGACAGGACAACGCTGGAGAAACTCAGGAATCTCTACTACGGCAGAAATTGTTTTCAATAGGAGCATTGTTTCGTGATTTCCTTCTGTGCTCCTGGAAGCAACATTTGACTATGATGCCCTAGAATTTTTTCTTTTCCCAATCATTCTCTTTTTAAAATATACATTTTGTACAAAATAAAACAAACATTACTAAGGGGTCTGTAACATAAGCTGCAAACATATAGAGATTGCATTTCAGAAGGAAACTATTACTCACTGATGATTGACAGGGCTCAGAGTGGCATCTACCCTAAGGGATAAGAAGTTATCTTAGAAGTTGCACAGGAGAGCGATGAGAGAGGAGATGGAGAATGTCAGCTCCTGTGGGGACTTTGAAGTCCTTTCTCCCTCGATCCCTCACCAGAAACGCCTCTATTGAAGTCCTAGATTTTCAACAAGAGGTGGATATGCGGATGCATGTGAATGGAAAGGAAATGGGTAAAAACACAAAGCAATGGCAAGATGGCATCAAGTCATCAGTGGCCATCCCCAATGCAAACCTAAAAGACAGGTTTCTGTGTCTGAGTTTCTTGAGGGCTTGGTCCCAGCATTCTAGAGTTCTCAAAATCTATGCCTAACAGATCCAGTGCCAATCCGATGCCAGTCACCATGCACGCATGCAAAGGCACAGTTAAATACTAATTCAATCATTGCAGTAGAGCATCTAATGTCACAGTCATCATAATCAGATTGATCTCAATATACCTCACAGTAAGAAATGGAATAATAAACTTAACTCAATTATTATTGGGTTAAGTTTAAAGATTGATTGGTCAAGTTCATGACGAATCAGAGATTGGGAAGCAACGCAGTGGGGCCCATAGAGAATCAAGAAACCCAAAAATCCCATGGGCTGTAAGGCCATCCAGCACTTGGCTAACAGTGCAACAATCTGTTGAGCTGAGCATAAATGAAGGATACAAATTAGATTTCCCCTGAAAGCCACAAGATTAAACATTAAGGGGCAAGTTCTTGGCAAAATATATGTGTGTATTTCCCAAAATGAAGTTTAGAAAGAAAGGAAGGAAAAGTTCACAAAGTCTGTTGAATACATTGGACAGATTTTCTTATACTTAAATATTTGTTTAACTTAAGAGAACCTGTTTTTAGGTGAACCAAAGCACAAATTACTGTGACCAGTTCAATGAATTTACTGATTCTGGGGGCTTCTGAAATTTTTTTTAAAGTGAGGCCACTCAGTATCAATATGTGAGTTGTATTATAACATCTATAAAAATAAACAGAGAATGTAAAAACTACCAAGCTATTGCAACACGTGAGAAATAGAGGTGAAGGATCAGAAGTTCAAGGTCATCCTCCATAATATCCAAGAACATTCTTACGAGTTTGAGGCCACCCTGGACTATCTGAGATCTGTCTCAGAAGTTCAGGACACTATTAGCTACAGCATTTTTTAAAATGTATCCTAAATTAAGTGAAGAGACATTTAGATCTCACTTTCAATATGCCCTAGAATGTATGACTAACTAAAAATGCTACCCGTGCCTACCTAAGGGCACACGCCTAGATGGTGCCATATGCAAACTGATGGAGACAGTATGAGTGTGGGAAGAAACAGAGGCAAATTATTGCTTACCTCTTTTTAAGCACATATAAAAATCTCTGCCTTATCAAGGACCAGTGGGCTTAGCTATATAGTCTTCCAAACACTCCAAAACAAGTTCAAAACAGAATGCATAGCCTAGGCTAACCCATTCAACTTTCTGCTCTCGAAGGTGGAGTTGAAACCGTGTGGTACTCATCCTAAGAACTTTGTTCAAAGGATCTGCAAAAGGGACATGTAGCCTCCAAAAAAAGGACCTTCAAGGTAGAAGGGAATCAGAAAAGACTCCTGGAGAACATGTGATTGTCCACTGTCTCTCATCCATTCTTCACCACAAGGAATCATTCTAAGCATACATCCCATCCTTACATGAGCAGGTATGCGCTGTCCTACCTCTCCCTTCCCCAAGCTTCATTTTAAATCCTGCTGCTGGTAGGCAGGATGACTAACCATTGTAACCGGAGCTTGCTACAAGCAAGTCTGAATAATGCTCACACTGAACATTCAAGTCACGAGAATAAAAGGAATAAAGGCAAGAATCACAACCTGAGTATCTACAGGGCTGGCTGCCCTAAGAGCTCAGTGTGCTCAGAGGGTCTGTAGAGACCCCAGTCATTTGGAAGATTTGCCTGTGAGGTATGAAATGTCATGAAACACACAGACAGGGTTTCATACAGCTTACAATACATGTTTTCTTTAACTCTTCACATTAGGTCTATGCCTGGAGCTGATACTTATCTACTATGGACCAAAGAAGTACTGTTGTTCTTTTCATGTAAAAAGAGAGGGAGGGAGGGAGGGAGGGATGGATGGAGGGAGGGAGGGAGGGAGGGAAGCAAAAAGAAATGTATTGCTTACTTACTGTGTATGTGCATGCATGGGAGTGTGTGTGAGTGGGTGTGTATGTGCACACACACGCTATGGCATGTGTGTAGAGGTCAGAGGACTGGGGGGTTGGTTCTCTCCTTCTATAATATAATATAGCACTCAGGAATTAAACTCAGGCAATTAGACTCAGCAACAAGGCCTTTCACCTGCTGAGCCATCTTATGACACTAATTACTATCTTTTTAATGACGTAGAAATAGATAATCATAAAATTTAGGTACATTAGACAAGGTCATACAGCAAACATTTGGATTGTAACAAGGACTGGGAAGCCACATTTACTAATTATTTGGTATCTATTAAAAATGTGACTATTTTCTCCTCATTCAAGAAGTGATAAGCAATGGCCAGTAAAGGAAAGGCGGTCTGGGAAGCTCCTCCGCACTCGCGTGCAAGGGTCTTCCTCAAAGTCCTTTTCAAGTGTGCAGAATTAAATCAGTTTACAAGTATCTCACAACTGCATGAAGCCAGATCTGTTTCCTCCACTGAAGTGACTAAAAGTTGTGTTTTCCTGTATATTTAGCAATGGGAAGTAGAAATTCTAATGCTACTTGATTTAATAAAGATGGCTACAGGCTCTGATGAGAAGCTCGTCCCTTGTACAGAGTGTTTAAACCTCTTTCTGTCCTTGGCCAGTCACTGGTTTAGCATGCCTTCTCTCTTGTAAAAGGACTATTTGAGTGATGTAGTCACTCACTGCTCTGTCATGTAAACATGTAAACTAGGAAAGACTCTTCCTGATATATATCTGAGAGAAGGGAAGAGGCCACAACAACACATCATACTGATAATGGATTAGCCACATTTCGCCAATGAGAAAACACCAAGTAGTTTTTAAATTGTTTTGAGCATCTTTTCTATTTCTTCACAATTGTGTGTGTGTGTGTGTGTGTATGTGTGTGTGTGCTCACATACACGTGCATGTGCGCCATGTACACATAAATGTCTAAGGACAACTTATGGGAATGTATTCTCTTCTTCTGTCCTGTGGGTACTGTGAATGAAACTCAGGTTTTCAGACTTGGCCACAAGTGCCTTACCCACCGAACCAACAATTTCCTAAATTGTTTTTATTGAAAAACAAAGTAAATTGTTAAATTATTATCTAAAAAAATCAAAATGGTGTTGGGGATTCTGGTAGACCTAGCATGGATGAATCCCTAGGTTTTCCCCCAGAACTACATAAACAGGGTGTGGTGGCCCACAACTCAAACCTCAGCACCTGGGGCGTGGAGTCAGGAAGGTCAGGAGTTTAAGGTCACCTTTGAGTATAAAAGAGCAAGGCCAGCTGGGATTATAGGACTCTATTTCAAATGGACAGGAATGAAGGAAGGGGAGGAGGGAAGAAGGAAGAAGTCCTTTTTTAATATTTATAATATTTGGTTATAATATACATCCTGTGAGAGGCAGCATATATACATTAATTCTGAATATAATAATTCTAAGTTTAAGCTCCATGTCCTATCTATCGACATTTTGATATAAAATCCTATTCTCATACACTATCCCATGTTCCCACACCAGGGATGTCTTTGTCTTTGCCAAATGCCCTCACAAGAATGTGTCTGAGAAACTCTGGGTTGCTTTTCACCTTTCCACATCCCATGAGAAAATCAGAGAGACTTGTTTTTCTGGCCGTGGTGAATGGGTACCATGAATAGTGCCTAAATCAGCCACCTTCCACACTGTGGGGAATCTGGGCCAGAATGTTGTCATTCCTGGCAGACAGGTGGGACTCTAACTTTTGGCAAAGACATGTGTTAAGAGGATGGACAAGAATGAAAAATCACTTCTATGGGTGTCAAACTGGCTAAGCCGTGGGGGAAAAAGCGGCTCACTTTGGAAGAAAAAATAAGGCTAGAAAATGACAATATTTCAAACAGTCACAGTCCAGATGTGCTCCTGGGGCCAGAGGTCGGCCTAGGGTAGGCAAAAAAGGAGCACTACAGAGGTCAGCCTAGGGTAGGCGGAGCACTGCGGAGGACAGCCCAGGGTAGGCGGAGCACTGCGGAGGACAGCTAGGGTAGGCGGAGGATAGCCTAGGGTAGGCGGAGCACTGCGGAGGACAGCCTAGGGTAGGCGGAGCACTGCGGAGGACAGCCTAGGGTAGGCGGAGCACTGCGGAGGACAGCTAGGGTAGGCGGAGCACTGCGGAGGACAGCTAGGGTAGGCGGAGCACTGCGGAGGACAGCCTAGGGTAGGCGGAGCACTGCGGAGGACAGCCTAGGGTAGGCGGAGGACAGCCTAGGGTAGGCGGAGGACAGCCTAGGGTAGGCGGACCACTGCGGAGTACAGCCTAGGGTAGGCGGGAAAGGAGCACTGCCAACCTTGGGGCCTTTCAACCTGGAAAAGTGAGTCCAAATTTTGGCTGGTTTGGTCCCTTGTTCCCCATGGGAACAATTGAATTCTCATCTGAGAAATCAAGAACAATGAAGATAATGCACTCAAAAGTCAAAGATCAACGGAGTAGACCACCACAGCGACGCCGAAGAGCATGGTAGCTTCCATCACCCACGTTAGAGCTGACAGCAGCCCACATAGAGCGAAGACATCCATAACAGCCTGGCCACAATGCTAAGCAGCAACTGCGGCTTACACCTGGGTCCTCCTCTGCTGCAGTCTGCGCTGCAGATCCGCCACAGATTTGGCTACATAAATGATTTTCTCAAAAAAGAATCATCTATGGTGGTTTTGGCCATATTTCTCAGATATCATAGTGGGAAGTCATAATGAAAATACCAGGTCATGAGTTGTTTTCCTTTACCCCAGCACAAAACCTGATGCCATTGAATCTGACCATTTAATGTCCCTCATCAAGAGGGAGTGTGTCGCTATCAAGGAATGAAAAGTGAGAGAGAACAGGCCACTGCACTTTACACACTGCAATTTATGTAGAGACTAGTTTTTCATGAGGCTTTAAAAATAGGAGGTATTTTCATAAGACTACAATAGACTTCTTCAAGAAAGTAGTATATTAAAATAAAAACAGGATAAAAATAGAAAGAAATTTATGAAGGAAATTCAGAGCTGTGATTGTGGCATCACATTAATGACATAGCAATTAACCTCAAAGGCATTTCCATGTTAACTTCCCTCCCCATCATAAGTCACTCCTGCGGAGGAATAATCCTGTCAAGCTGAGATCCTGCACACTTGGTGTGAGCCCCAGAGTGTTTGTGCTCTCTTCATTTTGCTTTTATTGCCAAGTTGGACAGCATTAGACAGAACTGTTCTGAACTTCCAAGGATACAATGGTTTGCAGCTTTTAAAGCAGATTTTTTTTTTGTACTCTTAGCTGAAACATACCTTGGAATCTTCAGACTCTGGCAGTCCTGGAGATCATACTCGATGCTACTATTCTGTCTTGCTGTATGTCATAAGAGTGCACATACTGAGGATGCTACTCGATGCTATTTTAATAAGACAAAAATGTGCACCAAACACTGCATGCTGACTATATGATTTGAGCTTCCCACTCACACACGTGTGAGTACTAACTACACTGGCTTGGAAAGCCTGCTTCAGTCTTGCAAGTCAAGGGTGCATTTGCATATAATAAACCTTTCCAGTGGGGTTTCATTCAAAATCTTCCCTGGGTTCATAGAAAGACCAACCTTCCCAAGTCGTTCAGTGAAAGCTGAAGAAGTCTGTGCAGAAGAGCACATGTGTTTTTAGAGAGTGCCACCCGGGTCTGTGAGATGGTTGATGACTAGCCAAACAGGCAAAGGCACAGGCAGTCTAGAGAAACCAGTCACCATGACAACCTAGCAAGAAATTCTGTACCCCAAAACTTAGAAATCCCAGCAATCATGATCCCCAGTCAATCATGAACTTCTTCCCTGCCCTAATGATTCAAGTGTCCAGGGGCCGGAGAACAGAGGATTTGCTATCCTCTCTCAGTGATGGACATCAATGGATGAAGCTCAAAGTGCAAGCACGGCCCAAGCGGCTACCTGTGGCCTGGGCTGTGGTGACAGGATTTCCCGCTACTGTTTTTCATGGCTTCTAGTTAAGGCTTCCTTGCCATTGTAAAGACAAGATCTAGTGCATCTCAGTGGCTCAGGTTGGGAGGTATTCTGATTAACCCCTCGATCCCCACACGAGTAGGAGACTCTCCGGACCTCAGATGTCTCTTTGGTCGTGAACTCTGGTGTTCTAAGGCATCTTATTCCCCTGGAGACTGTTATTTTCTGTCAGTTATATGGCTTTTCTATTCCTTCAGTTATGAATCCTTTGCATGTCGTAGTCTAAAGTCTAAAGTTTTGTACAACCTGAGTTGATTAAATGCAATAAAACCAAGCAGAGAAATTTTGCAATAAAAGAATACAAAAATGACAACTATCCCAAGGTAATTGATTTTTGGACATATCTTCCTTACTCTAAATGAGAATGACTTGGGGGATCTATTTTTAAAATTACATCAAAATGTAGAAACACTGTATTGGAATTTACTGCTAATTTTCTAGAAATATTCGCTGGTGTGTTGGGGTAGGTCTCCCTTTCCCTAAGCCATTATTAGCTCACACAGTTCCTTCCTTCTCTTCCTTAAGGACCTTTCAGATGTAGGCCTAGTACCTTGGTCATTCATTGAGTTTTCCCTTTTAACAACCCTGACAAATGTTCTGTCTTGGAAATTCCCTTTAATAAGCTACTCCTACCTCTTCTGAAGCGCTTGGGACAGGAAGCCTCTTCTGCATTTGATGGCACAGGGACTGTAGTGTACAACACGGGTCATTGTGTTTTCTATGAGGGATCAGGTTAAATAATGCTGGTTTTCCTGGTAGATATTATAAGTAAAACAGAAAGTGTGTAGAATTTCCAAGGTATCAAAATGCCATTATTGAAACCTACAGCTGTGTTGCTGATTCTTTTGGCTCACTCCCTTTATAGAGACAATCACTATGGCCACGTGCAGAAGTATCCCTTCTCCAGACTCATCCTAGTATGTGAGGATGTTCTCCAACTATGAGCATGAATTAGTACCATTATTAAATAACATAAATGGACTGGCAAGATGGCTCAGTGGATATGGAGGCTTGTCATCAATTATGACAATCTGAGCTCGAGCCCCAGGACCCACATGGTAGAAGGAGTGCACAGTTTGACTCCAGTAAGCCACATCCTCACCTCTGCATTTGCACTGTATCACGTGCATCTCCCCCCGCCACACACACACAATAAATAGGTGATAAAGATAATGATAAATCACATAACTAATTACCTTTCTAACTTTTACCTTTATTAACCCATCGTCTACATTTTTCCTTCAGATACCCTCCTTTATCTCATTCTGCCTTCTACCAGAAGAAGCGCATCTACAAAGCAGTCTTAAAGTATTTTTGGTGGGAGTGAAACCTTACAATTGCAAATGACACTGCAAGTCCAAAGGAGTCTCATCTCCACATGCTTCAACATGGTCTACTTTGCCACTTTCTCATATACATAACAGCAGTCTGAAAACTTCTCAAAAGAAACCTAGCACACATATTAATGTGTCTATATTGTTTGTTTTTCATTTATACACTTTGATTCATTCAGTCTTTGAGAACACTTTTATTGAGCACCTACTTACACTGGATGCCCTCAGGGTACTGGGAATGAGGAAGTGAACAGCACAAGTCCTTCTCCTTTCAGAAGCCTACATGACCAGAGTGCAAAGAGGGTAGCACAAGCCACAGCAAGCAAATATATAAGCAACTAACAAACTGCTCATGGCTCCCAGTAAGACATGAAGGAAAGAAATGGGATAATGAGGTTGGGTGGGTGGGGGGAAGGTCATTAAGATAGCCACAGACTGGGGAAGTGACATTTAACCTCACACCTGAAAGATGAGAACTGTGCCTTCTGTATAAGAGCCTCGCTAGGGCACTGCTCCCCAGGAAGGGAGGTCTTTTAGCAGCAGAAAGGAAGCCAGTATGGCGGAGCTCCAGAGGTAAGTGAGTAGAAACCAGGAAGCAAAAGATCAATCACGCCCGACTCACAGTCAGGAGAGGAATTTGCATGGGGTTCTTTAGAGCAAGTTCTGTTGGTGATGTTTTTAATTGGTTGTCCTGTGAAGCAATGCGCAAACACAGCCAATGGAGGCCCCCATGAGTGTCCTAGTTTAAACAGTTGGCAATAGTGACCTTCCACCTCGAAGCCAATCTCAGTTTTTCAGCGCCAGTCATTTGAAACTGAAGGGTACCACTTAAAAGCCATTTTTGTAGAAGTTTTGAGCCATTCAGTTCCAACAAGTATGGTACCCATTGCTGACACCCTGATGCATGTAGCTCAAATTGCTTGGCCAGGGCACTTAGAGACTCTACGAGGCTTCTCTAATGATTTCCCTCTCTGGTCATGTGAGAAGAAATGAAGTTCTAGGTTCTGTGACTTCCTCATTTTTCTCTTAAAATCACCTTTTTGAATTATTCCAACTCCAGCGAGGTCTGTAAGACCATGGCCCCTAGATTGCCATTTTGAGGCCATTCGACAACAACTGTGAAAAACAAGTTGGACACAAGAATTGTATCTTTGAAATGTTCCTGCTCCACTACTGTAACCTGTCATTTGCTGTTCTTCCAAGCATGATGCAAACAGACCACAACAAAAACTTTCGTTAGGAGCCGATTCAATAACTGAAAGGTTGACCTTAAAAAAAAGAAAGAGAGAAAGAAAGAAAGAAAGAAAGAAAGAAAGAAAGAAAGAAAGAAAGAAAGAAAGAAAGAAAGGAGGGAGAGAGGGAAGGAGCATCAATGAGCTCGTGGATGGCAACCGGCACCCACGTCACTGAGCCGTGAACTCGGAGAGGGAATCCTGAGGTCCATCAGTAGAAAGCGATCGTCTTCCAGGAGGAATTGAGTAGGAGAATAAGGGGCTATGGCTCCGCTTTGCATGGGAAGTCACACGCTGTTGGAAGAATATGAGTAGGGGTACACATGGCTTTAAGAGGTAGCATCACTTTCGATGTGTCCGTGGTGTGATTTGGAAACTAAAATCTTTTAAAAGTAAAATCCCTGAAATGATCGTTAACACACACACACACACACACACACAGACACACACACACACACACACACACACACACAATTCAAAGCTTCTATGAATATTTGATTCAGGCCCCAAACTGCCTGCCAGTTTTCCTCACTTCAGACTTCAGTATGCCCCCTGCCAAGCTGATTTTAACAACCTCTACCTTTCTAAGCAGCTTTTTCATGGAAATAGCTTGGAAAAGGCATCTCGGGCTCTTGTCACCTCATGTTCTCTTCTAGACCATTCACCTAGGTCAGTTTCCTGGCAGGTCCTCAATAAGCAGTTGGGGGTGCTTAGGCTGAGCTTGGAGTAATTATGCCCTGTAATTGTGGAGTCAGGGCCTGTCTCCCAGGCAAGATCAGAAATGCCAAGTCATTTCCTGTTTTCAAATCCAAAGGAGAGATACTGACGTCTGATACTGGCTTCCCTACTTTCAGCAATGGTGCGGCTCCCTGCCTTTGAAGGATTCTCTGGAGAATACCAGCGTCCTACACACCTCGCTGACTGGGCTCGACACCAGGGAATACAGGAAATGATTCTAGCTATCTCAGTTGATATCACTACAGGTCATTTTACCCAAATTGCCACGCTGTGAGTCATGAGGCGGAGGGAAACCTGTCTGTTTGAAGACTACCCTTAAGGATTCTTTTGTGGAAACAGAAGGGTTCTGCACAGGCCCAGGGAAGGACCCGGCACATGTGTGAGGGCAGTGGTACCTTCTTTCTGACTGTACAGACCCTGGCATTTTATAGCACAATAAAAAAAAAAGGAAGGTAGCAAAGTGGAGCATCTGTGGGTTTCTCGTATAAGTCCAACTGCTAATAAATAGTAAAGAGCATCTCCTCAGACTGGGCTGTGGTCTGGTTGGCAACTCCCTGCACGCAAATGCTCGAAGCCTCACTCTACTGGGTTTTTTTTAAACTTTTCTTCCAGCAAAACCAGCTTTTAGCAATTGAGTTTTGGGAAGATGACACCTCCCTGCCCCCACAAAAAAAAATCCTAGCCAAAATAAACAGGGCTAAGATGGAGAATAATACTAAAAACGAATAAAAATGATTCCTATGTACTCCTTTCCACGGTGCTTTGTATTGTAGAGCAATCAGCACCTAACTCAGTCACAGGGGGACGAATTTCACGCTGGAAGCTAACCTGTGCCGCTCCCTCAATTTCCTGACTTTGGAGGGTGAAATATGTGTTGCTGGTTATCAGATTGTAAAACGTATTTCCTTTTCACATCCACTTGCTTCTCCTGAAAGTGACACAAAATCTATAATGTAGAAGATAAGGTTACAACTTGCTGGTTACATTTTATAGTGACAGTTGTATAACTTTTAAAAACTAAGATGTAAATGTGTCCTTTCAGGACTGCTTCCTACACAAATGTGTTTATGGTACAATGCTCCTCAAAAACGAAAAGAGAAAAAAAAGAACAAGAGATTTCTGAAGTAGGCGTGTAGACCCTGACTTCGAGCTAACAGGCCAATGGCGGAAAGTGTGCTTTCCCATTCCTGAAGAGATGCCCTAAGCCATCCACATGATGGCCCTGAAGAAAGATGTCCAGAGTCATTCAGTTCCGAATCTATCAAGATTATTCACAAAAGGGGTGGAAAGATGATTCAGTGGTTCAAGCACTTGTGGTACAAGTGAGAAAATCTAAGTTTGAATTACTGAAACCTACATAAAGCTAGATAAAGCAAAAATATCTGAACTCTTGGTGTTCCTATGGCAAGATGGAGACAGAGATAGGAGTATCCTTGAAAGCACATCTAGCCAACTGGCCCTATGTTTACCGTGGTGACCAAGAAACTCTGTTTTAAACAAGTCAGAAGGTGAAGACCAAAGCCCAAGGTGGTCCTATGATCTCCACACACATACCATGGCATGTACATGTCTACATTCAGATATGAACACACATGTATCACACACATGCCGGCATGTATACATCTATCTTCCGATATGAGCACACATAGATCATATATAGACACTCAGAAAGATTTGGTAAAGATTGTTCACTACAGTTCAGACACACAAAGCAAAGCCAATTATCCACTCAGCCAGTTCTGTCATCAAGGAAATGACAGGAAGAGACAGAAAACAAGATGAAGGGAACATACAAAAGTGATTTAGGAAGGAGGAAAAGGAAGGGGGAACAAGTGTAAACAGAGAGAGAGAAGGAGAAGGAAATGAAGACAAGTCATATACTATAGAATCCAGAAAACTTATCAAAAACCCCTTTATTGTTTAAGCCGACTTGGCTAGCCCAGGTCTGTGAGCCAGTCACCATCCACCATCGTGCAGTTAAACAGTAGCCCAGCTCACCCTTCTCTTTGTCACCGGCTCTTATGCCCGGCTGTATTTTACACATAACCTGCTCACCATATGTGTACATATTTGGGCTTTCATTGCCACTAATTGCTTCTTTCTTGACAATACCATCTACATGTGCATAGTATACGGCCATTTTTATCACTGTAAGCCTATTAATGCCCAGACTTATGGTTCCCCGAGGAATTAAAATTAACCAGCTCTCTAAATATTGTTCATGAGTTGGAAAACTCTTGTACTTCAGAATCTCACTTTAGTTGTTTTTAATTGGTTCACAATATTTCATCCTTCAGAGTCTGCTCTTAACTTGCAAAGTATGTATTAAAGAAATTTATGTCAGAGATGTGAAAGGTAAAACAGAAAAGAAAAATAAGACTTTTTCTAGACAATGATAGCACTTATGTATGACTTAAGGCAGACTTTACAGTTTGGTAGACTATAAAATGTATTGGCTTTCCAAAGATTCCATTATCATCGGAGATTGTTAACCTGTAAATAAATGTTCCCATCTAATGTGACCTACTAACAGAGAGCCCAGAGTTCCATGAAAGGGAAACTCCTTTGTTTAATTCCTCTTTTAAAGCTGGAAAATCCTACCATACTAATTCATTTTCAGAGTTTGTCATATAATATCACTTTTTACTTCTAGTATATGGGAAGAGATGTCACTCAAATGCCTCGCTGTTGAAGAATGGTCACTTTGTACAACTCATAAAACAAGGCACTGACAAGAGGCCTCTAAACCCTAAAGAACCATTTATTGCTAATGACAAATGCACATGTACACAGCATGCCTGTGCGTGCACACACACAGACACAAAAACATGCATGCACACACATATACACACACACAGACACCCTTTCCAAGCATGTTAATGGTACCTATATGCCTCCAATAAGAATGCAATAAATAACTTTAAACACATAATTTTGAGGAATAAAAAATTCAAAATAGTATTTACTACACCTCAAAAACTAATATGAGAGGTTCTAGGGATAAAATGACATCACATCCAAGTAAAAAGTAAGAAGTACACATTTCCTAGTTTCTGTGACCAAGACTGATGAGAAAAAAAACCAACAATAACAACAAAAACCACTTTCCTTAGAGAAAACAAACACTATGATACCAAGAAAGGATACCACTGATTGAACACAGCATATGTAAGTATCCATTTTTCTAGTTCCCCTACTATAAATAATAGCTCCCACTCCCTCATAGGCTTCAATAAAAGCATTTTTGCATAAAAAAGCCATTCCAACAACTGTTGTAGGTGTGGTAGCACATCCCTGTAATCTAGCAATCAGGAAGCTGAGGGAAGGGGATTGTGTATTTAAGGCCAGGCTTGGCCATACAGCAAAAGTTGGTCTAATCAGTCAATCAATCAGGTAATCAATCAATCAATCAATCAATCAGTAAATGGACTTTTAAAAATCATTGCCTAAAACTCGGGAATGATGCTCAGGGAAGAAATTACATCTCAAGTGAATTATTCTGTCAGACAGTTACAATAGAAGCAATGAGTAAGACTTTGTTTTTAATATCTGTTTATTAGATAAATGAAGAAACACTTGGAGAAATCCAACCACATGCAGGGACCAGCTGAAGTCTGTATGGAATGAAATTCATGCTCGGACTGATGATGGTGAATGACGTTTTGAGCATCCTCAGCAATCTGTGCCACTGTCGCTACATCAGGTGGAAAAGAAGGCTACAGCAGTCTCTCCACTGTGAGCATTCTGTGGATGTCTCATCTGCTAATAAAAGGGTCATCCTAACTGACAGGAACCAATAGCTATAGGAACTCAGCCTCCTTTTTCTGTGTTCTGTCTGCCTTTCTTCGTGAGTGAGGAAACTCTATTTTTATAGTGGCACGCAGTTCCTAACCATGAATTCCAAGGCTGGGACCTTTGACTTTGCACATGTGAGCTCTGGGATACTCTAGTGTGCTCAAATGTTCAGAAAGCATCATCTGGTTCATCAATGTGCAGCCTTTCCCTTGACTTTTGCCCTCTCATTTGGCACTGTCCTGTCGGTTCTTTGGTTTCACAAATTTTAACTTCTTACTTGTGCTCTATGACCTTTCATTTGACCTGTGATCTCCTAAATTTTGAAATCTTATGCATGTAATTGAGGAGCGAATAAACAAAACATGGATGAAGCTCTTACTGAATTAAGTCTGAGTGGACAGAACACAGAACCCCACGCTTCAAGGTTTCACCATGTGACAATGTGACAGCTACTGAGAGGAGATGTGAAGAGCAGAAAATTATGAGATTAGGATATGTCAAGTCTTCCTAAGATCCAGATGAAGTCCTCTGACAACAGTTCTCTGGTCTGATGACATTAAAAATGTACCAAGCTCTAGTTAGAAGTGGAACCTCTTTAAAGCATCTAATGCTGAAATGTACCATGTTGTCATTGAATATGAGAATAAAAGATGTTGCCTAAATAGATATCAAATGACTCAGTCCAGATAAACATTGTGTGCCCACTGAAGGCTGCAGTGTAAATTGTGTCTGAATGCTGTCTTACTATCACACCCCCAATCCCACAGCAGTCCTCCATTATCTTCACAGCGTTAGTCACCATGTCTGGTACTCTTTCTTTGTTATTGTACAGTTTGTCTGTCCCCAATAGAAAACAGGCGTCATGTGACCAAAGAATCTATCTTCTATGCTGTGTCCTTACTACCCCAAAGAACATCTACCATCTACCCACTGGTAGAGAGAAGAACATTTTCAAAGAAAAAAAAAAAGAGCCATCATAAATCACTTCCAGACCATAACGGCAAATATTGACCATCAATCTGAATGTGAGAAATGACTGTACCAGATAATATAAAGTAATAACTGCAGATTGACATTTTTAAAAGTTCTTTGTCCCTTCAGATTTATCCTGGAGTCTTCTTTATTGACATTTAACTTTGTGTTTCTAACTCTTTACCACCATATTCTTCCAACACTAACAACTTCCTCAAATAGTTCTTAAATTCATAGATGTTGGTAGTATCTGCAAGTGTCAGATATGGTACTGAGTTCAGATCCAAGTCAGCACTCTGGCCAATACAGCCATGTTTCCCTCGGTCCAGAGTCATATGTTAGGAAGCTAGCATCACAGGGCTATGAAAAAAGATCACTGTACCATGAGAAAAGGCATTGAAAGCTACTAACCTTAAAATGGCCACAACAATTTTACACTCAGATGAAGTCACACTGAAATTATTACACACTTCAGATAAAGGTATGAAAAACCCAGTAGGAACCAAACAACAAATAATCTTAAATGCATCAGTGGATTAAGTCGTTATTAAATAAAACAACTTGGAAATAATGTCTTGCCGAAATACCATCTGAACTCTGGTCTAAGAGTTTGATTAAGACACAATGCTGATGGTGAAAATTACTTCCGGTCAGGAGGCTGCTTTCTTTTAAATAAGATCTTCTATGGAATTTGACTAAAGATATTTCAGTTTAAATATTAATGGTGGCACACTGACATCTAAGAATATCTACAGCTATTACTTAATAATATGTTTAACAAAAATTATAAACTATTATGTTAAAACTTAATATGACTGTTTCTATAGTTTAGTGCCAATAAATACCAAGAATAACTTGTTCTTATTTAAATATACCTAATGCATTACATTTCATCATAGGAGATTTGTAGCAAGGATATACAATAAAAGATGAATGCTATATCTTTTTAAATAACATGTTTGCCTTTTACAGGTTCCAAAATACTGCAAGAAGTGTTACACATGAGTCTCTATGAGAGTGGAAAATTAAGCTAAATTAAAAACCAGCATTTTCTGACTTCCTCAAGCTCAGTTAAGTAAGTGGTTGAAAGTTGGGCTAAAGTTTGAGGGTTTTTTTTTCTCGTTTAATCCAAGGCAATTCATTTTTCCTTAACGGTAATCAAAACAGTCAGACATGGTACACATCATTTGGTTGGAGGAGAATTATGTCTGTGGTTTATTTAAATAGTGTAATACCAATAAGGAAAACTTTAAAGAATATTAGAGCATTTGAAATATATAGAGAAATAAAAATGACAGCAAAAAATATAAAAGAAAATTAAGTACAGAAATTGTTTTGTGGAGACCACTGATGTATTGGGCATGCTAACAATATAACATGTAAGGAAATCCGATTAGCAAGCTTCCAAGAGGAATAGCTCGAAAAGGTTCCATGGTGAGAAACCAGTAACTATTTAAGAATATATATTCATGTGTTTTAAGCAAGATTTTATTATGAAATTCTGGAAATTCAGGTAAAAATAGTTTGAAAACTTAAAGAGATATTTATATTTTTGTGTCTAGAATAAATTAATAAAGTTATTCTTTCTGAGATATAGCCTATACTGCTCTAGTAATATACTACAAGAAATTGTATTTTATAATGAAAGGTTAAAAAAAAACAAAATGACTAGTTAAAATTTAAACTACTTGGAAATTAATAGCCAACAGTTATGTATCCTGTAAAGGTATATACAAATGTGGAGGAGAAAAAGGACAGAGTATTGAAATCTATTTGTAATCTGTTTGTGCTGCTATAACAAAGCCCAGACTTACAATTAAACAAAGCATGGTTTTTCTGGCTTTACTTACGCTTTAGGTAGATGCTTTTATAGCAAGAATTCAACTACCGAAGTTCATTTCCTGCCTTTAATTCTAAACGAGCAATTTGCTGATAATTTCCTGTCTACATTTTCATAAAGTAGAAAGAACAGGACTGGCTGAGCTTAATGTTTCAATGACCAAATAAACTCCAGCAAGCAGAGTTGAGGAAGCGAGATAACTATCTGGAAACTCATCTCATGATTATAAGATTTCTAAATACTATTTATACCCCCCCATATGATTGAAAATATTCTAAAGGCCTAAAACTTCTTTGGCCCCCCAAACAAACAGAGCATCATGGCTTTGTCTCAGTGGTACCAGAACAACTAAAGTCAGGCGTATGAATCCACTGAACTGTGTACGACTCCATGATAAATGAGGGAGAAACAGCCCCAAGCTTGGACCTTTTATTATTATTATTATTATTATTATTATTATTATTATTATTATTATTATTGCCTGAATTAGAAGTTTACTTAATTTGAACTCTTTATAGATCATACCTATGTATTCATGTGTATCAACCCTTTAGAGTTAAAAATAAAGTAGAATATCACTATAAAGCACCCATCTGAAACCTAAATTGGTGTGTCAATTAAAGATGAAGAATGACTTGTTATTATTGCCTTAATGTGAAGCACCCTCTTTCCCTCTTTGTCCCATTGAGATACAATCATTTTCTGTCTGAAATCCATTACGGCATCTGCAGAAGGCTTAGAAGTTTACACTTGCCAAGGCTCAGAAGAGGGCCTGGTCATAAGCTGCGGGGACAACCGAACACACTTCAACAAGTCCAAGCTTGTAGCATTGCCCACTTCCAGGTGCCAGCCAGGGGCACAAGAAGAGTCAGATACTAATTACAAAGGGAGGCTTTTACTAGGCAGCTTTAAGGGGCACAGATGAGCCCAAATCCCCTATTTTATTATCTACTGTACACTTAGCTAATGCTTTCTCCTGTGAGAAAGGCTCAAACAGTAAGCACAAATAGCACAATGAAATTGTAAGACTCTCCCCGTGCGGACCTGGATTATTTCAGCCACCAGCACTGTGAGCAGCTGCAGGTGTTACACTAAATAAAGTAATATAAAGTGTCTAAATTGCAAGGGTGGAAGGACTGCTCAAGCCCCCTGTCTGCTTTTTATTAACAGTCGGATTCCTTACTATCAGCAGCCACAACTGCCTCTACACTGTTACTCAGCAACAATATTTTGATAGGCAAAGATCTATTAAAAAATCACTGTTGATATTTTGTGACCATAGTCATTTCAGAGTTGAATAAGCATTCAATCTTCTCACAGAAGGGGAGAACGTAAACTTGTGATTCAGGAAAAGAGGAAGCCAGAGGTTACAGAGGTGCAGAGGCCACGCAGAATGAAACAGACCCCCTCCATCAAGTCGAAAACTTGGCAGCCTAACTAGAAACAGACCCACCCTAAATCTTAAGGTTCATGAGCTCTTAGTAACATAATTAACTGAAATAAAACTAATATTCCCGTGTTGAGTTTCACCTTAACAGACATCAGCAGCTCCAAGAAACCACACCAGGGACTAGAAGAAGTTGGAATGAGAAAGTGCATGCCTTGTTTGGGGGATGTGTTTTTGCTAGGAGGAAGCATTCTCTAATACACCCACCAAGTTTCTGGAGTAGAGAAAAGCTGTGCACACAAAGAAAGCTGTCACGTTTACCTCCTCTTTCTACCAGGAGGCAATCACTTTGGAGGGAAGGTGTGGGTCACTCATTTGAAATTTCAGACAGAGGAGGACTCAAGATGTCCACTGCATCTGTTCTTAAGAAAGGAAACCATAATATCCAGGGGAAAAATGTCGAACAGGAAATGTCTGACCAATGTTGCATCACAAGATATCAAAAGAATTTTACTTTGGCTCATTCACCGCATCAAGTCAGGACATTCTTGATTTTTATAGTCACTGAGCTCCTACAAAATGAACTAAGAAAAAAAAATAGTGATATCAAAATGTTTCTAAAAGTTTCCAATGTCTGAAGTACAAGGGGGAAAACACTTCTCTCTTAGGAAGAAATGCAGCGTGTTAGTTCTGAGGAACTAGATAAACACCATCAGTATCTGTGGACAGCATTCAGGAAATTCCATTTATCTAATGAGCTGTTGGCGACCTAAGTAGTGTTTCATCCTCCACCCAACCCCCATTGTGCCCACAGGCTTCTCTTGCAGGAATTTTTATGCTGTTTTGCAGCAGATAGTGTATTTAGAAATAAAGAGGAGACTCAAAAGGGTTTCCTCTTTTTTTTTTTTTTTAAATTGATGTCATTTGTAACTCAGCCCAGGAAGTCCACAAATTCAGTCTCTAACTGGGAGGATTCTTGTCACAGGACTGCCTGGGGCCACCAGCCCTGGTTTCTTTCTTTCTTTTTCTTTTTCTTTCCTTTTTTTAATTTCATTTCTTTTTTTTTAAACAAGCCTTTCTTTTAACACTTAACATCAGGGATGATTTAACAGAAAGTGTCTCGAGTCTGAGCTACAGCCCCCTTAGACTCTACCCAAACAAAGGTACTAATGTGTGGTCAGTTTCTTGGCAGCCCCACACTCCGCTGATAACGTTCCTGTTTGGTATTCTCCAAGGAGTCGGGCTGCTGGAAGCTGCTCGAACCTCATCCCTTGCTGCTCCGGGTGCGGGCGATGCTCCGACTGCGCGGCGCCAACCACAACATGCTACCCACCGTGAGAGAGCAGGACGCGGGCCGCTCTAGTCAGGACTTATCGTCTATCATACTGATTGACGAAACCAAGAGTGAGCAGAAAAAATAAACACGAACAGAGGCGGCACTGTATGAGCCCCGTCAGCTGGGAGTTTTAGTATTTGGCCTTGGCGGTCGCACTCTCCTGGTAGGTTATCTTTCCCTTGCGCTATCATTTATCATAACTTTGAGGGCCAGGGGGAGAAACAAACCTTGGACTTTTCTATTGGTTGCATTCAGTAGACTGCTTTCTTTTTAATCCCCCCCCACCCCTTGGCACTCTTCCCTTCCCCCCATGTAATAATCCCATCTTTAGATGCTCCCCGAAGAACAGCGGTGAAATGAAATCAAACATGGCTCTTCTCTTCTACTCCCGCTCCACATAGATCATTGCAAGTAATTAACCTCTGTTAGTCCATCAAATCCAGAATGCAAACGTGCCTGTCAGTTTACTTCAGTCAGGCCCAATAATAAATCTGCACCCCTAACAACCAGGCCCAGTTAAGCATCCTGGATGTTGTTCAGTCACTTGGTAGCTGGGATCTTCCTTCTTAAGTAATGGCACTTGACTTTTTCATGCACAGACCATGTTTCGTATTGGCCTTGACAGCCATTATAAAGCACCCCCCACGTGTGAGTAACAAAGATGATTTGTATGTGGCGCACACTCCTCCAGGGTTCTAATAGCTTTCTCATTCCAGTCCAGAAACATGGAACACAGGGTAGCTGGCTAAAGCTGATACAAGCATTTCTTCTCTCAGCAGGCTATTCTTGCATAACCATTTATTTTGCCGAGTTTTAAAGTGCCTGAAGGATTTAATTATGTACATAGACAACCCTTATAAACTCTATTCTAGGGTTTTTATTGACTTTTGTGCTGGGCAGCTCTTAGGCATTTCAATTAAGTGTTTTTATAAGAAAAACTACAATATTGTAAAAAAAAAATTCTTTATAGATATTCCCAAGCAGTTTTGGTCCCCCATCTGATTGAATAAACCATTTAATTGACAAAAAAGTTACAAGCTAATTTGAGGCTTCGCTTTTTGATTTTTGGGGTTTATTTTGGGAGAATATGGGGTCAAATATCACACAGGTAAGGGAAAATGAACCTACCAATACCAGTGGGATGGCATTCAGGAAGCTTGACAAGATTACTTTGACAAAATACTTGAAACCCCACAAGGCTACCTGTTACAAGGAGTCTAAGCTCAGGAGAGCGAAGACCCAACTGTGAGACTTTGTGTGTCCCCCTTAACAAGTGCAGAATAATATATTGCCAAATTCATTTGGAGCACAGTCTGAAGGCCCTACCCCTCCAGCGTCTGCAGGAGACCCCAAAGCCGCCTTTGTCTGCCGTCTTCAATTGCAGGGCTCAAGTATTTACAAGAGCACTGCAAACCTGCCTTCATTATGATGTGGGATATTTCAGGCCCAGCAGGTGGCCAACAGGAGACCAGACCTGCCCATGAAATATGTAATACTTTTTCATATACTTTAACCAGAACTGTGCCCTCCACAACTCTCCCAACTGTTAATTTCCCTTTCTCCACTTAATCTCCTCAGCAAGTCATGAGCTTGCATTAAAATCTACCTAAAACATTTCACCCACAGGCAATGTAATTCTCAAACAAGCAACCAACATTTCACAGCTCTGGATAATAGATTAATTTGAACCTAATGTTGCTGTCGTTTACTGCCCCAAATGTTCTGGTGTAGACATAGCCTTGGGGCATGGTGCTGTGGCATGCACCACTGTGGGAGCCGGAGCTACAGTTGGCTTAACATCTGTGCATCACATTTGCCATGCGCCTCATTATCCTGCGCCCCACTGTGCCTACCTGTCCCCCTCAGCTTCTTAGCCACAGGCGATCAAAAATTTTCCCCGCCAACTAAGAATCTTTGTTCTCTTTCTCACTTACTAAATTTTTGTAAGACCTCTGCACCCAAGCCCTGGGGATTCAGTCCATGTGAACAGCCCAGGCCCTTTAAATTCTTAGTTCTCCATTAGGGACAGGAAAATTAGAGTGTTGGATTTCTGAAGCCATTTCAGAAGCCGGACCATTTGTAGAACTCCGCAGCTGAACTGGGGTGCTGAATAAAGAGTCTGGCTCTGCTGGTTCTGACTTGGATAAGTTTGGTTAGCGTTAGTTATCTGCAAATGATGAAAGAGAATCTTCCCATGCCAGAGTGAAGAGAGAAGAGAACATGAAATCCAGTCATGGAAAAACAGGATTGTTATGTCAAAAGTAAAAATAAAATATCTTTAACTGTGTATGGAGCCAACATTTCAGAGTTCACTGCCACAGACAGTATATAGACAGACAGACAGATATAATACTCTCTCTCACACACAGATATAACTAAAAATCAAGGTTTAAAAAGTATGTGTGGAGTAAATAGGCCAAACAGCTGCTTAAATATGAACCTTGCTTAAGCAATAAAAGAAGAGTTTTTCATTGAAAGGGTTTTCAGCAACCATTTAATGAGAGAAAGAACAAAGGTTTGGTTCCTTAAAATAATTTAAGTATGCAAAACAGCAATATTTGTTATTAATATTATAAAATATAGGTATTAGCCATAATTAAATATGTAAAAAGCAACATAAAAGTTACACTAGCATTAACTGAGGGATGCCAACCATCCCTGATACTCTAGATACAAAACAAAATTCTCAGAGAAGCCAGTTTCAAAATGGCCAAAGCTATGATTAACGAGTTTTCATTATCAGTATATTGTATTTGACATGCTGGATTTAAGTGAAACATTTAATGTTCTTCAAATCACTTAATTGATAGAGGAGTATTTTGTTGTAGATGAAAGGATTCTGTTTTCAATGATTCTTTCCATAGAGATAATAATTTAAAAAACTAAATAAGATTCAGATAATTCCCACAAACCAGGATTAGGATGTTTAATCCCTAGAAGAGAACAAAATTGGAGTCTTGAGAGAATTTTTCTTAAGCTTTCCCTATGTAAAACGCAGTCCACTCCAGAAACTGGATTGGATTTCCACACTTCACCATAATCCTCACCGTCTACACAGTGCAGAGTATGGAGTCTCGCACATTTCATTATATGCTTGAATTCATTTACCCTATATGGAATTTGTTACCTTTACAATAAAAAAGTCGCTATTCATTATTGAGAGTGGACAGACGGAACATGTTCAACTTAAGACATCAATAAGCAGAGAGGGGAAACTTAGAGTTTTTTCCAAATTAGCCTCAAAACTTTCTATTGTGATATGGATTAGCCTCAGAAAATATCATAGTTTCATTGCGTTCTTGCTTGTTATGTATAAATCAGAATCAGGGTCAATATCTGAGAGAACGTTCAATTTACTCCAAAGAGAAATGTTGACTTTTATTTGGAAAAAAACTGTCTTGGCAGACAAGCGGGGAACTCCAGATGGAGGAGGCTGTGCCACATGGAACCACTCTGACCTCCTATATTCTGGCCCTGGGCATCCAGTACCACTATCTAGCATCATTGATAGACAAAGTGTGCCTACAGAAATTTCTGTAGCAAATACCAGATTAATAGGCAATTCCATGATTTCTACATTATCATGAACAATTCCATCAATAAAACAAGGGAATATTATTTGTCTAAGATCTGTCAATCTACCTTGCCCCCGTGCAGAGGCATGGCTACTCTAATTCAGACCAGTTGTGTCTTTCCTACTTTGGGGACTTAAAAAGGTGTTACTGAGATTTGCATACCTATTCTAATACGACAAAGAACTTTTAAAAACTGCAATCCCTAAATAACCTTTGTTAAATGGAGTCATGTGGTCATAAAACATGTGGTAATAAAATCTAGGCTCTAATGATACTGGATTATGGAACTGTTGATATGCCCAAGTGTCTAGGCATAATGGCTTAGAATGTAGTTTGAAGGTCAAATGTGAACCCCAGCATGCCACACCAGCACTGTGGGCAGTTGGAGTCCTATCACTCATCCAAGGCACCAAGAATCAGGAGGTGGTTCTCAGGGGTTCCTGCTAATGAAAGAATCATGAATTAGAATAAGCTGACCAATTTAAATCTCACGCATTCACTTCCCATAACCGATAGAGCTGAATTCGCAAAGCCTGGTTCAAGAATTATTTTTAAAATCCAAGAAAGCTTCATGAGCCAACGTCTCACTTTTTATTGACTTAGGCTCTGCATATGATTAAGCACAAACTTGCAAAGAATTACCCACAGTACCAACCCAGTGGAGCCCTTCTTAAACTTGCAGGAGCCGGGACTATTTGGAAGGGAAGTCGGGGCTGGCGACCTGAAGCCCACTCCCCTGGGTCAGTGCACGCTGGGAGGGGAAATGAGCTACCGAGCAGACAATTTTCAGCATCACTGGTTTTACTTTCTTTACCAGGCCTCATGAAAACACACTGACAAAACAAAGGACACAAAATTAATGACCCATGCATTTTGTCAATTGACTCTTAGTAGCAGTGGCCAGTTCACCTTCGTTTTTCTGTTCGCATTGAACATGTAGCCCAAGGCACTGGTTAAGGTTCACTTAAGAATTCTTCAGAGGCTTCACTTGCTTTTCATTAATTTGTTAACTGTACCTTCTCCTGTCTGCTAAGGAGCCCGTGTACCAAAGGCAGACCTTCATGCAAAATTTTACAAAACAAAAAGCATGTATTTGACTAACAGGCCTTCTTCTTTTTCTTCTACTTCCTTTTTTTGCCTCTTGAGTCATCATTTCCTAATCTCAAATACTAAGGTATGCAATATGCACATCATATTTTACTAGCATTGAAAATGTACTTAGACGCGGATTTCTTAGAAACTCAAGTGTCAATTCTCAGCTAATTACTTTGGTGAATAATCACTTCCTATTTATTCCTTCGGTTTTTGAAGAAGCTTTCTGATGACAAGCAATGAGTAAGTATGAACTGTGGCTAACGACTAAAATTGAAGATTTGACAAGCAATTTGAATTTCTTCAAAGGTATACAACTGACTTTGCATTGTGTATCTATTCAAAGATTATACCACTTTTAAGATAGTAACTTTTGTAATGAAATTGTACTTTCTAGTCCATAATGGACACTTTGATAATAGAGTAATTATATCATGAGGCCTTTCAGTAGGTGGTAGCAAAGGAGAGAGTGCCATTGCTTTTGGTTACCAGCTCCCCTTTACACATCAGTCAGATCTCTCAGGATTTCCACTATAAACCCCTGCTTTTCAAGGTTTTATAATTCAGCTATGAAACTTTACTTTAGAAAGGGTTGACAAGGTAGTCTTAGTCAGAGAGTTTATCAAATTGAACAATTCTTTGTTTAGATATCTCTCAGTTCCGTGTGCCAAAGTCTATTCCCAGATAGGCATGCCAAGCTAAAATGACTTCAGCTCCAGAGAGCTCTTTTTTTCTCTTCTTAAGTGCGCTCCACAAGAGCCCCGCTCATTCCTGTTTCAGAAGTCGCTGGAGCCCTGCTCATATCCTCTGCAGCCCAGCGGGAGAGAAGCCACATCATATGAGGCCCTGTTGGACACACAAATGGAGTCTTAGCCAAGTGTCTCCGGCATAAAGTGTAGACAGCACCACAGAAGGCCTTGAAACTCTTGAGTATATACATAACCAAAATGAGACACAGCTTCCGACGGCCTAGAAAATCAACTGGGACTCGTTCACCGAAGCTTTTCACTTATAGAACATGTACACGCTTCAGGGAAGTTCTCATTACTCAGAACACGAACTTGCTGCTTCTTTGTCCTCAGTGAAATAGGTGGAATGAAACGCAACTTCAGCTCGTATCTACTGCTTATTTCATAGCTGTCCCATAGCTTGTGGACACACATTTACTTACAGATTGTGATATAAGAGATGCACATGAAGTTGCTCTTGATCAGAACTAGACATACAGTAACTCGAACCAAATATAAAATTATCCGTGTATAAAATACAATTAATTTAAAAGAGCTAGCTTTGGGTTAAGATGGGGTTAGCAATTTACTTTTAAAACCAGCCTGTTAAAATACTTCCATCAAACCTCCATCCATACCCACAAGAACTTTGATTTATTATCTTTGAAAACTATAAATCAATTGGATGGAAAATTTTTACAAAATGAGTTTTGAGTTTTGAGAAAAGGAAGAAATGCGAGATCAAAGGAGGATCATAATAAGAGTACACGTGCTAGGTATTCAGAAGGCAGCAGAGACAAGGCGTCTGAGAGAGGGCAAAACAGGCAGTTGGGGGACAGTAAAGCGGCTCAAGGGGTAAAATGCTAGACGCTCAAGCTTAATGACCTCAGCTTGATCCCCAGAACGCATGGCAGAAGAAAATTAACTGTGGAAAGTTGTTCTCTGACTTCCACACCTACACCAGGGCCTGTGTGTGCACGTGCTCTCTCTCTCTCTCTCTCTCTCTCTCTCTCTCTCTCTCCACCCCCCCTCTCTCTCACACACACAAAAATAATAATGATCAAAGTCATTTTTTATAAAAGGAGAAGAGAGTTATAAAATACGCCCAAGCACAAACAAAATGGTAGACTGCCATACAGCAACATATTAAAATAAAAATAGCATTTAAATAGTCAAATGTTTTAGTAAAATGTATTTGCTTAGACATTTATAATATTATGAACACTTAACTTATTCACATAATACCCATCGGATTTCTTCATTAGTAAAATACCCACTTGGAAATTTTATCTCAGCCCAGCTGTTGACAAAGTGTGGAGCTCTAAGCTTATTCAGCGAGCTTGCTGGCTCGCAGCACCCCTAAAGATGATACAGAGAAGATTCAGGTGCCATCCGTAGTCCTAGAGAAGCCTCATCAAAGGCTTCCCTAGCTGTCAGGCCAGCAGATGGCTAATGCCAGGTATGGTTTGCATTTGTTCAGTGTCTTAATCTAGTCTCGAACTTTGGATTTGGCAAAACTAAAACCACATTTTGCCAAATACTTTCCTCTTAATTTCTAAGCCCATGTGTATTTTCAGTGAAATTTAATCCATATGTTTCTTATTCTTTTATACTTAACTCATCAAATATTTTTCTGTGAGAGCCATTTGACATTCAAAAGCTTGATCTCTCTCTGTCTCTCTGTCTGTCTCTGTCTCTCTGTCTTTGTCTCTCTCTCTCTCTCTCTCTGAGACATTTAGCTCTTAAGAAAATAACTAGAGGCTCTTAGCTTCTCCTTCAGATAGGAAACTGTTTTCTGCCAATTACCACGGAATGGGAATATGAACACTGTGTGTTAATCCAATGCCAAAGGAACTGAATTTGATTGGAAATTATAACTATGCAAAGTGCCCACTCTTTCTTAAAAGTGGTTTTCTGAGTGTGTTTGTACCTAGAAAAGGATGGATTGTTTTAAGTTGAATACCATGAGCCCAGCTAAAGCTACCAGTAAGAGGAACAAGGCAATTTTCTTCAGCATTTAACACATGCGATTCTCAGCAGATCCACTATTGCTTATTTCCCCCTAAGTTATTAGACTTCATTTTACAAACATCATTTGGGATGTATACTAATAAAAATATATTATCAGGAGCTTAGAGCTCCGTGTTTTATGGAAAACTTGCAAGAATTTACACAATATACATTTATTCATACTTTTACATTTGTTATGAGATATATTAATACATACTTCCTAGTGTTTTCTGATTTTGTGTATTTTTAGAATTATTTTCTGGGAGGAAAATAAAGACAAAGACAGTTCTTGACATGAATTAACCAACTGAATGTCAACATGTAAAGTCAGCATAAATACAGAATGAACGAACCCTTAGAGCAAGTAAATAATCCGGTCTACTCGCATTTTGTAGTTCTTTGTACACAAATGATATTTAACACATTTTGGCTTGAGGTAGGTACTCAGCCTGCTCTTATTTGATTATACTGTGGTCAGTAGTATAAATTATGAGTCATATTGTGATTATCTAAAAAACAATGACATAGCAATACTTATAAAATAAGGCTTTCTTGTCAATGTCACTTTCATTAGTTTTTTTCTCATAAAACCATTTAGTGTTATCTTTCAGTCAGCTTAGGGTCTCTGTCTTATCATGGCATATGACGTACAATTTATAGCATAGGGTTTCAGAGGAGGAAGGAAAAAGTTATAGTTAAACCTGTAGTCAACCAGGATGTTGTGGAGAAGCAAGCAGAAAGCTGAGGTATGGGGCCCTACAATCATATATATGCTCCTTTCCAGAACAGCAGCACAGGAACAAATAGTACAGATTTGAACCCCCAATCAGGGAACTGAGTTTGGTTTTGTCCAGCTTTATTGTCTGAGAATCCCAAGCCAAAAGATATCCAATAGTCTTTTCTACTTTAAGTAGCCAACACTAACTCATTCATTGAACAAAGAGATGATGGTATCCTCCCAGGGAGAGTTACTGACATCTGGAATTTTCCCTTCTGGTGGTTCTGCAACCTCAACAACTCATTAACTCACAGGAGAAGACTCACTTGTTTTTGTATAATTTTTATATTAAGAAAACACATCAGACAATAATTTCCCCAATGGTTGTTACTGTGTTCATTTGTGTGCCCACCCATGTGGATGGCACACGATAACTCCTGATATTGTCCCTTAGGAACTGTCCATCTTGATTTTTGAGACAAGATCTCTGACTGGCCAGAAACTTCCCAAGTGTTCAAAGCTGGCCAGCCAGGGAGCCCAGAGATCAACCTGTATCCATCCCCCAGGATCGGCATTGGAAGCACAACCCCTGTTCCTGTGCTTCAGGCTTTTGTTTGTTTGTTTTGGTGCTTTTTGCCATCGTTGTTGTTTTGTTTGTACATGTGGTCTGGAGGCTCAAACGCAGGTCCTCATGTTTGTAAAGCCAGCACTTTATTTGCTCAGTACCTCCATAGTCCAAAGTTTTCATGTCAGACAATCGACATTGTTCACAAAAAAATTCTGTTCTTAATAAAATTGTACTACTGTTCTCCGATAACACCTACCATATGAGAAAAGAGAGAGGGTTTTTTTATACCAATTGTCAAAAAAGAAAATGGGAAAATGGGAAAGATTCCAGAAGACCCAAACTGCTTTAGGACAAGAAAAATGCCAGAAGTGGTGAGGAAAGAACTAGTGAATACATGGCACCAGGCATGAGGCCAGAGAAAGATCTAGAAGAGACCTTGGAGTACACCTGCCCAGTCAAGAGTAGAGGCAAGGCCAGGATGACCTCCTCTTACAGACACTTGCAGTGCTAACAGCAGACCATGGAGCCAGGCCATGGTTTCCAGAATATTTCAATATCCAGAAGTTGACTCAAGGAAAATATGTGTCTAACTCTTTCATACTTAGATAATTCACCCAGAGTTGCATAACTTCTCTTCACCTCACCTGTGATAGCCTTTGCAGTCAAGAGAGAAGCCGAAGTCTTAGATGGGACAAGAAAAGAAGGCTGACACTCTTAAGTACCCACGACACACAGCAGGGAAGCCTCTCATCTCACTGATATTACAGTCCTGTGAACTAAGTATTACTATACATTAGAGGCCTGTACCACCATTCCTAGCTTCATAAAATCCATTAACCAATCAGAAAACAAAGGAAATAGACTCTTGGTGTCCTCTGTGTACCATACTGCCCTTTCTGAACCCTTACCCAGAGACCTTTGTGCACTGGCAAATAGGAAAAGAAGATTCTTGGACAGAACAAAAATGTGGGAGCAAGATTAGTCCCGCTGACCACCCTCTTTTGTTTCTGTCTCCTCCCAAGGAAACTAGGCTAGGAAGCATGGGATACTTTGATGGAATTACGAAACAACAGGAGAAGCTCAAATAATCTGCTCTTAATTCATTATGACAGCACAGATTTTACTAGTCAAGCTCATTACAATCATCCAATGTTTGCATCAAAATGATGCACTGTTATGACAACCATTTGAAAGTACTGACTCCTGTATTGTGGCACAGACGTGACAAATCTCCAGTTCCAGAAGACATCCAGCTGGGAAGACCACTTCAGCTGCCAAAAGAATGCTTCATCATTCCCACATCGGGCCGAGCACCGCAGCCACAGCCTCATCACTAAAATTTTATCCCACTTTTTAAAGAATTGATATTATTTTTTTCCCTGAAGTGAGACTGAAGTTTTTACCCCGAAAGAAATCTGGACGTGGTCTCCCTGGATAGGGGAAAGGCCTTGTGCTCACAGCAAGTCTCTGCTTTCTCAATGAGTTGACATGTGAAAAAAATGTAGATTTTTAAATTAATCCAAAGATATTTAACTTATTTTAAATATCCATTTTTTTTTGAGTTCTGTCAGAAAAGTCTTCAAAAAATACTTAGCTTCAACTAGTTTCAAATTAAACCAATATAAATAATGGGTAGAGTTACCAACCTGCAGGGAATGTCACCCTAAATTTCCTGCCACTGGCTGTGTAACCATAAGCATGACTGGTGTATTTACTAGAGGCAGTATATACTGTATAATGTTCCGCAAAACCTCATGTAACTAATGCAATATGATAACCACTCGGGTGGCTACTGTGACGTAAAGGATATATTACAATTTTGCTCAATTCAAACAAGAGAAAAATTCTAAAAAGCAGTGGAGCCTAATGGCTTGTGTGCTAGACGAATACACTGCCTGTTCCCCGAGGCTATGTGTAAGTTATCCCGAGATGAGAACGGTTCTGTGGCATATGCATCCTTCCAGAATCATGACGTGCTTTTCTTTTTCTTTTACCAGTTTCTTCCAATAGTCCTTCCACGGATCTCACTGCCATGGAAACCATTACTGTCACCCAGCGAATATAACAATGTGGATTTCCACCTGGACCAAGATGGAACAAGCCCCAGAGAGGATGGACTTCTCCCTGGGAGGTGCTGGGGCTTGGTATCAAAGTGTTTTGACTGAATCTAGCAGGTAGGTTTAGCTATCAACAGAAAGAGATTCCATGCACAGGGCCAGTGAAAAGGCTCAGCGGGCAAAGGCACATGTTGTGCAAGCCGGACAGCCTCGGCCTGATCCCAGACCCACTTTTCAAAAGTCAGAGGTAGCAGAGGTCATGCACATTTGCAGTCCGGCACGCCTGTGCAAGAAGGTAAGTGTACACAGAAGAACAGACTGGACATTTGCAGATCAGATATCCTGGACTACACAGCATGGGGTTGGGGGAGGAGAGAGAGAGAGAGAAACAAAGAGATATAGTGTGTGGGGGGGGGGGAAGAAAGGGAGAGAGGAGAGAGAGAGATCCTGCCTCAAAAACCAAACTATCTTCATGCCTTCACAAAGTGCACTGTGACAAGGAACAGCTCTCTCTCTCCCTCTCTCTCTCTTTCTCTCTCTCTCTCTCTCTCTCTCTCAGATTCAGTTCATGGAAGTAATGAACACTCAGGCAGGAAAGATGAGAGGGTATATTTAGGATTGCTGCTCCGATCTTCTGAAACCCTCTTCTCATGGGTTTGCTGATCCTGAAACTGAGGCCAAGATCTGTGACTTCCCAGCGTCCTAGTCCTGGTGGAGCAGACCTAGAGCCATCTCCTGATTTTCAAGAGGCCAGGGTGCAGATTCTCTGGAAAAGAAAACCCTTGTGCAGCAAAGCTGAAGCTGAGCAAACACGAGCAGCCTTAGGGCCCACTGCCAGGGGCACAGCCAGCACAAAGATCATGAACCAAAGAAAATGACTCACATGTGGGCCCAAACTGGGAATTCAATTTTTAAAAAATATTACAGTTAGTTTTTAAAATATAATGAATGAATAGGATACCCATGAAGAAGGAGAAAGAGCAATGACAGAGAAATAGAAATAGTCCGGGCAATGTACCTGTCTTTTGTTAATGTTACATACGTTATAAACACCAACGACTGTCAAAAACATTTTAAGAAATTGGTCATCCCTTTACACTTTGTGAGTAACATTTGGGAATGGGATGAAAAATAATAATGTCCTCTAGGGAATGTTTAAGAATGAGGTAATTTGCATGTTTCTTCCAGAAAACATTGAGTGTATCCTTCTCCTCTGCCAGGATAATTTTAAGTTGTTGGCACCAAATCTGAAAATCTCGGCAAAGGTTGGTCAGTCTCTTGGTACTGCTCTATATTTATGTCAGTGTGACAGTTCACTCTGTACAATGAAACTAGGCAACTATTCAGTCTTCATATTTTTATCCAAGGCCTCATGAAGAAAATCCCAGAATTCTGGGTAGATCACTGTTTTATACTTTTAGATTGTAATTCTTCCTAAGTTACAGCCATAGCAGCTCAACCAAGGAGGACTCAAACAATCACTTCTCTGGAGCAATCCTGAATGACTATATTTATTCCCTCTGCCCCTTCTGTCACATAATATTTGGGGTTTTCTCAACCACCAAGTAAATTCTGTGGACAGATGCTTCTGCTTCCATCAGAGATATAATCAGTAGAGTGTACACAAGTCTGAGCCTAGCATGAAATATTATTCTACAAGAAGATAACCAGCCTATGTCCCAACCACCAGAGGCAAACTGAAGAAGTACTGACTTGAGAATGGATAGATTTCAGGAAATGAGTGACAAACATATTGAAACATAGATGGGCAGTGATTTTGAAATGCAGAATTTATAATCAAAGGTCTCTCTGAGTTTACTTACTTATTTTACAGTGTGAAAGTAAAATACAAGGATGTGAGACCAGTTAATCAACTCATGTAGATGGTTAATCTACCCACGAAGTCTCATTAGCATGGCTGCCTAGACAAGACCTGAAGACAGGATAGCCTAACATGACACCAATAGACTTGTTTGATCAACTGGGAAATTCTGAGTGGGAGATACAATCTTCCCAGAATCCTTCAGTTGGTTATCAGTACCAAGTGCCTTGCCCCTATACATACAGGTATATATGTAACATTATATGAACTGAGCAAGTCATATTTATATATTTAGGAGTGTGTGTGTGTGTGTGTGTGTGTGTGTGTGTGAGAGAGAGAGAGAGAGAGAGAGAGAGAGAGAGAGAGAGAGTATAACAATATGTTTTTTATTTCATTAATTTGAGAGAAACAAGGGGGATGCATGGGAGGATTAGATGGAGGAAATGGAAAAGGGGAAATAGTGTACTTATGTTATAATTTCAAAAATATTATTTAATAGGAGATACATGCAGCCACACCTCTGGTGTTGCTATCCTAACTTCTAAGTTAGCAGTCTTATTAAGGTGGCTTAGCCACCCTTGCTCTAACCCCTGTGGTGAAGTCTTCCTGGGCTCTCTCCAAGGCCTCTGCTTGGTAGAGCTTTCTTTGTTCTGCTCCCATTGCTCCGAGAAGTGAGCAGCTCACCCTTTCAGTTGCCCTTTCTGGCATTGTGGCTTGCTTCCTCGCAGCCGAGCACACGCCCGTGTCCAGGCCCATGTGTAGAGGAGCCACACGACATCAAGATCCTGTCACCAAGAGTACCTCCACTGCCCCAAAGACCTTTGATACCAGCCAAATCCTATGGGAGCATTTAAGATTAATAACCTCAACTGTTATCTGAATTCTGTTAATAGAGCCTCCCCAGTGTACTATGTGTTTTTAATCTCATTTAACTGTTAAAACACTGACTGCAATAGTCATCTCTAGTATTCCTCTGTCATAGCTGAGACTGGGGTCATACATTGAACACTGACAGGTGTTATGTAAGGGTTTGCATCTCAATCTCAGGCTCTCTTGACCTCCAGTTTACAAAACACTCCAAGCTTAATGCTGAGTGACTGAAGCTGACATTGTCTTCTATCAACCACTTCCCTAATGAGTTGTGTCATATTTAACAAAGAGTGCTGTGAGCAGAGAGAGCCAAGACAAAAGCCAAGGTCAAGAGGAAATCAGCCTATCGTTTTTTATTTGCATGCTTTTCTGTCTTTTGTCTTAACTGCTGATTATCTTCTTTTACAGAGACAACATGGGCAGTCTTGGTTGCAATGCAACTGTTATGGTTCAATCTCTTCCTACATGACTTAGGATAGTGACACTGACTCAATCTTACATTACTCAACATGTTGACTTGAAGTCAAGCCCTAAGAGGCTTTCATGCTATCCTTAGAGTTTTATGGTTCTATGCCTCTACTTGTTTTCTTGCCTCTAGAATTTCTGTACTTATCAGTGAAGGTCAAAGTTAGCCCAGGAGACAATGACTGAATGCACTCAATGTGGAGTGTGCCGACTACAACAGGGATCTATGCTACGGAGTAAGTGTGGGCAGAATCTAGTCTCCACGGCTCACACCATGACCTTGGACAATTTATCTACTGTGCTTCCATCCCAATTTCCCAATGGAAAATGGATTCTCATGAGAAGCTAGTGAGGCCAAGAATAGAAAATGCTTAGAATAAGAACTGACACAAAGCACAAGTATTGTCTGTTAGATCAAAACTTGGTAATAAAATAGGGAAAACACTAGTTTCTAATTTTAATGTATATTAGATGCATTAATAACTTTATGTGTCTTTGCTTTTAAATAACAATGGATTATATAAATTTATTCCATCAAAATATTCAGTCATGTTGGTTGAGAATTTGGCTCAGCCAAAACAAGCATGGTGGTTCACATCTATAATCCTAACACTTGTGAGGCTGAGGCAGGAGAAGCATGAGCTGGAGGCTAGCCTAGGCCACACAGTAAGACCCACTCACAAACAAACATAATTCACATATATTTTTATTTACCTCAAAAGATGATGAAACATCAACTTGATAACTGCCATTCTCTCACCACTGCCACTGCAAAACTGCCTCAACTTATTCCATCTTGTTTCAAAAATTCTCTTAACATTTTGTACTCAATCACCGAATTCAAAGACTCAGGAGAAAAGTAATAAAGATGACTCACTTACAGAGATAGATTCAGTTTCTTTAAAAAGATGTGGGGCTCTGTGCGCTTGCCTTAGAAATAAAATTTAACTCTGGCAGATGGTTAACTTTTCCAGCTGTTCTCTGGGGAGCCTACACTGCCATGCAAGCAATGACTTTCTTTTTCTTTTCCTTTTTACTTTTCTTTCTTTCTTCCTTTCTTTTTCTTTCTTTCTTTCTTTCTTTCTTTCTTCCTTTCTGTCTTTCTGTCTGTCTGTCTGTCTTTCTTTCTTTTCCTTATTTGGCTCTCTACTGTGGTTGCAAATGGTGTCATTGTTCTTGGTTAAAACTGTGAAAAATAAAGCCTATCTTTGTCCCTTTCTTTGGCTTCACGCTAAAGAAGCCTTCATGGCAAATAACTGCACGGGCTGATCAGTTTCCACTTCTGCCCAGGTTCCTGAATGCTCCCAGTCCCCTAAGTAGCTACATGCAGATATTTATTGTGTCCCTTTTCATCTCTACACTCCTGAGAGGTGATAATGTTGATTAGAACAAAGTCTTTTATTGTTGTTGTTTCCATTTGTTATCCAATTTAGAAATTTCTCTGAGATCTGATAAGAGGATCATCATTCCAGATTTCAATACAGACGAGAGAGATCTGGGTAGTTGTGTGTCAGTGAACATCTGAGAATCAGTCAAAGGGCAGATATATGAGTAGTCACTGATAAAAAGATGGCACTTACTAGGTGTCAGAATTCAGTGTCCTGCTTGAAGCTTTAACCTGATCATTACATAGGAATGACAAGCAAAGGGGAAAACGCTCCTTTATCTCCTTGGTCCTGGGCCTTTTTACTCTGGGCTGTTTATTCTTCCTAGTTACATAATAAATGTGCATTTCAATGTGTTCTTTAACAACCTCTGTCTGAAATGTTATTTCCTAAGAGCAAAATAATCACATTCTTGTGTTGTGATAAGAGACAGAGATCTTCTAGAAGAAAAAAAAATATGTCTTTTAAATTTTTTCTTAATAGATCCAATTAATTGTTTCTGGTTCTTATTCAAGAACAAATTTATACATGGGCAACTATGTATATTAACTGTCTCCAATATCAAATTATTCATAGGAGATATTCAAAGTTCTCTATAGAATGGCCACAGCCAACTTTTTTCTTTCATGATTTGTTTTTATGTATGTGTTTATGTGTGTGTGTATGAACTATGTGTTTGTGTGTCTTTTGTGTTTCTTCAGATGAGTGCAGGAGTCCTCAGAAGCTGTGGCTTCAGATCAGAGCTGGAGTTCCAGGTGGTTTTAAGCTGCCCAATGTGATATCTATAAACTGAACTCACGCTTTCTTCAGGAGCAGAATAAGCACTTAACCTCTAAGCCATCTCTCTAGCGCTAGGTTTCTCTTAGCTGCATGGTACATATTAGAAAAGTGAAGAGAAAGATGGGGGACCCAGGAGAACAAGACCCTCTGAATCAACTGAGCAAGGCTCTCTGTGAACTCACAGAGAGTGAAGCAGCAAGCACAGGGCCTGCACGGGTCTGCACCAGGTCCTCTCTGCATATATTATATCTTTCAGCTTCATATTTTTATGGGACTCTCAAGTGTGTGAATGAGTGGGTCTCTAATTCTTGCGCCTGCTCTTGGGCTCTCTTCTTTCTGTTGGGTCACCTTGTCCAGACTCAATGTGATAATTTTGGTTTTTTTATTATATTTTATTTTGTCATGTTTGGTTATGATCTCTTAGAAGCCTGTTCTCTTCTAACAAGAGATAGAAAAAGAGTGGCTATGACGGATTGGAGGAGAGAGGAGGTGGGGGAACTGGTAGCAATAGAGGGAGGGAAAAATATAATCAAGATATATTGTATGAGAAGAGAATCTATTTTCAATAAACAAAAAGGAAAGAAGAAAAAGGGACAGAGAAGATGGTACAGAGTTCATAGTTCTAACTACTTGCTGGGCCCTGCTTCCTTCTGTGACTTTACCCACATAGAAATCAGTATGGAAAAGCACAATCATTTTCTAAACAGAGAGTCTACCTACTGTCACAAGCTCCGAGGAAACCATTCGAATATATTGATTACCCCTAGTCTTTTCAAGAAATAAAAATGGATATACTAGCCTGACTTTCTTACAGATTGGGTCTTTTGATCATCATATACTTATTTACATCTGCCGCTTGCCTCTCCCTGATCTGGGAACTGAGACCAAAGCTGTGGGGAACACTGAGGAAAGACGCACCCGTGGAGGCTTACAGTCTAACTTCTGACAAAAGTACCTCAAGTTTTAAACATAATACAACCTTGGTGCTGACCAGGGACCTTTCACCAGAGTGGTGGTTTGATTGACAACAGCTTCCAAAAGTTGGTCCACCACTGGTGGAGTTATTTAGGAAGGGTTCAGAGGTGTGACCTTGTTGGAGGAGGTGTGTCTCTGGGGTGAGCTTTGAGGTGCCATTCTCAGCTCTCTCTGCCTCATGCTTGTGGGGCATATGAGCTCTCAGCCACTGTTCCAGTGCCATGCCTGCCTATTGCCATGCTCCCCACCAAGATGGTCATGGATCTAACCCTATGACACAGTAAGCATCCAATAATCTCTTTCTTCTATCAGGTGCCTTGGCCACGATGTCTTATCTTAGCAATAGAAAAGTAACTAAGACAAATAGTATTTCTTATTTCATAGCATACAGGAACTTTCCTTTTGGGTTCTTGATTATCACTGCAAGAGAATAGATCTTTGTGTCAAAATGTCCTTGCTGGTCAAACATGTATGAAAGTTCAGCTAATATGCTTCCTGTAGATGTCTCTTGACTCGTGAAATTGGTTTCCTATTACACAAGATGCTTCCCAGATCCCAAGTAAAGATTATCTCCAGTTTTTCCAGATTGGTTGACCTTAGCTGTGGGCATGTGGTTCAATGTAAGAAAGGAGAAAGCAAGAAGGGTGGTAAAATGCAGATGATGGCACTGTTTGGGAGGGAAGGACCCTTTAGGTGGTGGGGACTAGCCAGCAGAAGTTATGAGGCAAATCAGGGTGAGACCTGATTCTCTGCTACCCCCACTCTGCCAGGATAAACTCAGAAATCTGGGGGTTACAGTAACTGCCCATCCTCATGTTCTCTGACCAGCACCACATACTGAGTAAGACATAAATGCTGTTACTCTGTGAGATTTATTGGTTGAGGTTATGTTAAAGACCTACAAGGATGTTGGCCACCTTTGCCAGCACTAGGCCCTGGGGACAGACTGAGGAGCAACCATTCCCAAGTCCCAGCCCATCTGTTCTCCTCACTGGTGCTTCCTCCTGAGTGTCATTGATTCCAAAGAAAAAAACTTGGGAACCACCTTGAGCCTACCATCCTCATTCCTGTTTCCTAACATGAAAGGTACTCAGGTCCTATGTTACTGGTGAAACACAAGCCCAAATGTAAATCTCTTCTTTAGAGCATATATACAGAGCAGAGTGCATGTACAGGCACATGTATGGAAATGCCTGGGGGAACTTGCATGTGCACATGCGCACACACGCACACATGCACACACACACACACGCGCACACACACACACATTTCAAAATATTCTTTTACTTATGAACATAATTTTGAAAGAATGAGAGAAATGTTGACTTGGAGATACCAACTAAATTCATGAATAAGAATCAAGTGGAATTCTGAGTTTCCAGTCTTAAAATATAGACTAGTGAATGCTAGCAATTTTCTAGTTAAAAATACTTAAGGGGACTAGAAATCAAATCAGGCCTTCTATATGTTAATCAGTCACATTACCACTAAGGTGCATCCCTGTTCTGTGGATAGAATTATCAAATTAGATTATCTAATAGTAATAAAGACCATTTATACGAACTGTAAACAGGGCATGTCGCTTATACAGCAGTGTTTCCCTTGTTTTGGCTTGAATGAATTGGAAACAAATGTGAAGAAAATACATCCTAAGCCTTAAGGACATCCATTTGTAAGCCAGACTAGCTTTATTTCTCTTCAATATTGCAACTTTTACATTATTTCAGTATAAAGCTAACAGATGAAAATTATTTCCATTCTATCTGAGAAGAAAAGTTATTCCCCAGAGCAACAGTGAGAGTAAATGCTGAGATGACCAAACACACAAAGATGTTCTTTACTAGACTGAGACAGGATTGTTGTTGCTACATTTTTACACAGGGCAGGCACAAATATAGATTCTCTAGATTTAAGATACAGCACAAGAATTAAATACTAACATCTAAATATACTTTTACACTTAGCTTCCATGATCCTGCCTGTTATACTTAGATCAGAAATGCCCACAAGCTCTTATTTTGAAAGCTTGTTCCCCAGATAGAGATGCTGTGTTGGGAAACTAAGGCCTCTTTAGAAGGTAGACACTAGCTAGCAGAAGTAGGCCCCTGGGGATGGGCCTCCAAAGATTGTAGCCAAGCCCTGGGTCCTGTCTCCATCTCACTCCCTTTGTTTCCTAGTCAACCACGAGTTAAACGAGTTAAAGGGTCTTTGCTGTATCTCCACCACCCCCATCTGAGCTGGCCTTTGGTACCTCCCCCACCACAGTGGTCTGAATCCCTCTGAAAATGGGATCCCCACATATAACTTTCTTCCTTTATGCTGATTCTGCCAGTTATTGTCGTCCAATGAAACAAAAGCAACTAATATACCAGGGAAAATTTTAACTTAACATGCAGTGTGGGAAAAGATTATGTACTATATTCTTTTTCCTATGATGGTGGGGTTTGTTTTTGCTTTTGTTTTTGTTTTTGTTTTTGCCTTGGATATTGGGGAACTCAGACGAGTCCGGTCTATACTTTCTTATAGCTTGCTTCAGAACTGGTAACTACATGGTTCTCTCTCCATTTCTTTTTCAGTACTTATCTGTCTTCCTTGTCTTTACTTTCGTTGTACTGCGTTTTATTGTAAGCTGCCTCAAATGTTTTTATGGGCATGCCTATGTTCGATGATGAGTTTTTTAAGAAATAGTAAAGCATGAGGAACAAATACGATTTCATTTTTAAGATTCTCCATGTCACATGAAATCGTGTAGCTTTGGAAGAGGAGGAGGCCTAAAGTTCTTTTAATACAGCACTCTCAATTAAGAGACAAGGAAGCAGAAGTTATTTCATTACCTAAGACACACTGATAGCACAGGCATTCCTCTTCAACCCTGTCACCTCTTTTCATGAGAAGCATAACTGTGTTCAAGTATACTGTACAAATCAACAAGTCGGATGCTAGATTAGCTTATTTACTTTGTACAAGTTTCTGGAGCTTTCTACATAGAGAGTGATTAAAACTAATGTGCTTGAGGGTCCACACTCCTCCTGCCAACCAACAGTGTCTTTCCACAACTTAGGGCTCAGGCAGCTGCCAAGAGAAAGCACTTACTCCCAGGCCTCCTGCCAGGAGCCCAGCTGGGGACTGTGCTTAGGGCTAACTGTTGCCTGGTGTTGTTATTGTCAGGATCTCCACCAGTTAGGATCCCTGTAACCAGCAGCAAAAGCAAGAAAATTTCATGAAAGATCAGCTGCCAATTGTCTTGAGAAATAAATCCACCTCGGCTGAGAACAAGGTGCTCTTCCACTGTAGTCTGGGCTACAGGTGCTCTTCCACTGTAGTCTGGGCTACAAGGCTCCCCGTGCTGCTCACTCTAAATCACTTCTCCATCACTGAGTAATTACCAGGGGTGATTCCAGACACATGGGTCATGTTGTGGCTGATGTATGGACCCTCTTTGCAGACTCTCCACTGATAAGACCTGGCAGGTCAGCTTGATGGAATGCACAGGGAGGGTGCCCATGCCATGCAGGTAGCCAGAGATGGTCTCCAAAGAGGTTCTGTAACCTGGAACTCAATATGTTCTTGGCATCCTCACTCTACAGCCAGGATGGACAAGACTTATTTACTAAAGTACATTTAGCAACCTCTACTATTACGAACGCCGATGTTATAGTCTCTAACTTGAAAAAGAGTTTAGAATGTGACTATTAAGCAACTTCAAGAGATTCCGGTTGGAAAATCTTGTCATAAAGTTCTTTATACATTAGAGATTTCGAGACAAATAGAATATGACATCAAATGTCTGGGACCCTTAGGGCTTTGACCAGTCCTGAGGGCAAGGGAACATAGTAGGAGAATCAATAAGCTAATAATCTATATAAAGGGGAATGCTGCAGGAATAGACCAATGAAATGGCGTGGGCTATTCCGACACCACTAAAAACATTGTCTCACGTGTGACAGGTTCAGGTTCTTTCTGCAGCCACCCCCCCACCCCCGCACACACACACACACACACACACACACACACACACACACACACACACACCAGGAAGCCCCCATCCTGCAGGGCTTAGCAGTGGCTAAGGAGGTTGCAGTCAGCAACACTGGAATGAAACAGCTTTATTTATTGGCCAGAGTGATGTTAATGAATTTCTGTGTCGGGGGTCTTCTAGTATCAATCCTTCCGGAATCTCCTCATTATCTTTAGGGCTTACCACCTGTGCACTCTCAGGGACAAAAACTGCCCACAGAGAGCAACAGTTACAGAATGAAACAGCAGCCAGTCAGGCACCAGATCAATTTTTTTTTTGGCAAAATATCTTCCTGGAATTTTCTCACTATTTCCAGAAGTCTCTAACCTATACACTATCAAAAACAGGAGCCACTCACACAGAGCCTCAGTGAAGGGGGAACACAGCTTCCAGTCTAGTGACAAGGGTGGGATTCTGTTCACCAAATTCTTTCTCTAATTATCTTCTATTTAAATTAGCATAAAAAGAACGAGCAAAAACCAGCCCAGCAAGGGATAGTCACATAGACCAACAGTACCATCAATCTCATAATAAAGGAGAGATTGATTGGCAGATAAATGCTGTTTGGCATGGCCTGGGCATGCAGTCCTTAGCATAGCTACAAGTGAGTTTGCTCAGTTCCCTCGAGCAGGACCTGAGTGACATGTCATTGTCTCCCAGCATCTTCAATCACTTAACATAGGTTGCAACTGGGTTTCTGGAAACCCTGCATCCATTACAGGTGCAGGGAAAGTTAAGCAAATGAATTGTTGTTGACTTTGAAATGCTTAGGTGACTTTCGGTATTATCTCTCAGCATACCTAGGTGGAGCCACATCAGTCTTCATTGCCAAGTTCACCTGAAGTCAATTAAAACAATGGCACCAGTGTCTCACTGAACAGGAAGGCCAGCACACAAGATGGGGCAAGAGCCCCCATGTTTGCCTCTTATCATCACTCGTATGATGCAATCAGCATTTATTGTCTGACATTATATTTGTGGAGGTTTTGTGTTAGTAATTTGAAGGAAGTGCTATTCAATTTTTTTAAAGTATAGTGCATTACACTCCAATCGCTAATAGTAATTTCTTAATTTTAAACTTAGCCCTGCATACACAAGAAGCTGCCTGCCCAATATCAATTCTTCTGCTTTTTACACTGAATTACGTCAGAGCATTGTACAGAAAGAGAGAAAAGAAGGCAGAAGGACAGGGATGGGAGGATGAAGAAAGAGGGGGGAAGAGCAGGAGAGGGATGGAAGGAAGGAAAGAGGAGACTACATTTCCCAGCCTTCCCTACAGCTGAGCCAGCTCTGTTTAGATAGAGGGAAGAAGTCTTTGTGGGTTGGAATCTCCAACAGAGAAGTTGAAAAGTAACCATTTAATGAGTATGGACCCTGCTTGTCACTCTTGATCTGTTTCTTGCATCAAATGTGTGTACAACAGCTGCCAGTTGGCATCCATCTTGAAAACACGTGGCTGAAGACCACGCCTAGCGAGAGCACAGTACGGAGACAGGATTCTGGACTCCTGGAAACATCATGATTTCAGCAACCGGTTGCCAATTTCTGCCTCTTTTACATCTTAAGCTACTGTTTTAGGTGTCTGCTGAGCTATGCTGTTAAAACAGAGAGGTGGGACATGCTGACTTGAGCCACAGTCTCTAGTTCTTGCCTTTGTGTAAATAGTGAAAACGTTGGAAAACTTGCTTTCTATTTCATGACCTTGGTTCTCTCCTCTACGAATCAAATAAGCAGATCGATTTCATTTTACACTTGTGATTTTAGCATCTGAGAATGGTTTTCAGAATACCATTATTAAATATTCATATAAAAAATTATAGTTGATTTGGACTTGTGCGTCTTAAAATAAAAGAAAAATCAGTGACAGAACGAGAGAGAAACAGCTACAAACTCTAGAACTCACAAAGCAACACATGAAACCTCACAGAAGTATCAGTTAAGACAAATAATAATTTAATTAATGTCCCCACTAGGAGCTAGCTGGACATTGTGCAGGCATTTACAATCCCAGCACTCAGGAAGCTAAGACTGAAGGGTCACAAGTTGGAAGTCAGGCTTGGGATGTATAGAGTATGGAAATGAAGAAGGGAGGGTGTTAAGAGAAAGGGGAGACTAAAGGGAAATGAAGGCGAGGAAGGAGACATAGGCAGGAAAGAAGGGAAGGAAGGGGTGGGGATAAGGAAGGAGGGATAGAGAGAGAAAGAAGAAAGAAAGGGAACATTTCTACCCATCTCAGAGATGTGTGACAAAGGCAGGAAAATGGAGGCAGGAAAGAACTGTCTTTGCCTGGTCTGGCTCCATTTGGAAAGGAAGCTCAAGAGCTTGGGTGGACAGTAGGTAAGATAGGAACCCAGTTCAGGCTGCACTTGCTAATGACTCAGGGTTGAACATCAGCCCACTTGGGACAGCACCGGGTCAGAATGAGCTCAACACAATGGAAGCCACATTGGATTTGGCAGAAGGGAGCCTCCCTCTCTTCCCCACATCCTCCATCCCTTCCCAGATATCACACAGTTCTATAAGGTATGTGATTCCATCCACTGTGATTGGTCACCTACTGTTTGCATGATGTTTGCTCAGGATTGGAGGGACTCTAACAACAAAACTATAAGAGCCTTCCAATTCCTCAGAGGCGGGGAAAGGACAAGACTGCTGCCATTTCCTCTTACTCTCCCATTTCAGGATTTATTATCAATTCATATAAGCTATAAGTTGCTTGCTTCAGTCTATAAGATATCTAATAATGGAAATGTTTAAGTTGACAAATAAGCATCACCCTGAGGCTCAGAGAGCTTTCCAGTCTGAATATTATCAAAGAAAATAAGAAAGAATTAAATGTGCAAATTTAAATATAGATCATAAAAGTATTGTGTACCACAATGACAACCAATATATTATGCTATTCATGAGAATCAAGAAATAATATGTCTTATAAAGTCTACATAAAGTTTCCTTGTTTCTGCCTAGCAGGTACCTTCCAATCTCTACCTCCTGTGTCCTTTACCAAGCTGAAACAAAATCATCCGGTATGGAAAAATAAAATCTTTGATAGGCCTTTCAAAATAACCTTGTGAAAACAGATATATGCCCAAGTTTATGGCGACAAACCCTGTCATTATCTCTCTTCCTCTAATATTTAACCAATCTAAACACTCAGGGGGAAAATGTTATCTGAAATCCAGTCACTTTATAGACATTCGCTTGGTCTTCTTTTGACGACTAGACTAGCTTTGCTCACAAGTATCTCAAACACTTGTTTGAAAAGGCTTTCTCAAGTGAGTAGACAAACAGGAGAAGTGTTCTTTAGCAATCCCTCCCTCTAAGCCTCCAACGATGCTATCTTCTTGTACTTTAGTGAAGGAAAAGATAAATATGATCTGTGCCATGCCCAGCTGTGTTGTTCTTGAGCTGTGGAATTCACAAAAGGAAAATTCTAAATTATACATTTATCAAACTTGACCAAACTTGGAAAAGCAAATAGATTTTAGTCTCTTGAGTTTGCCTCAATAAAATATTAAACGTTAATAGTGCAACACACCACACTTAACATATTCATGAATAATCCAAGTTTGGAGGGAGGTGGGGCCATTTAAGAACATTACCTACCAAGTAGATGCTGGTGGCATGTATACATCTTCCCAAAGTTTCTATCATGCATTCAATATCGAATGAATAATTAGCTTTTGCACAAACATATATTAAAATGCACCAGTTGCCATACCCTCGGGGCTTCTTTAAGAATTTTGGGTGGGAAGACAGAGACTGGGGGCAGGATACACAGTGGGATTCTATGTTTGTGCTGGATTGAATGAGTAAACAGCAACACACGAGGCCTAGAGGCGTCACAGCAAGGCTCTGCATTGCCAAGGATGTGGGAAGGACAGAGATGTCCTACCCCACTGAGGAATAATGCTTTGCACCTGTATATGAGATTGTTCCCAGTGCACACAAAAGCCTCTTTCTTCTGTTTACTTTCGTGTCCTAGTTCTATTCCTCGGTGGCCAGGCCTCCACTCTGCTGCCCTCCTTGTCTCGATTAACGCACCATGGCATGCTGAATGCTCTGTCTACTCAAGAGAACATGCTAGTTAATGATTACAGGAGAGCCAGCGTCACTACAACACATGCACCACTCTGAAAAAGACTGCTAGTTTCCCATGTCTTTGGGTATGGCTTTCTGTAAAACAGTCAAGCTGGTTTTCCTTTGCAGTAGTCCTCACAATCTCCGTGTTAGCAAACGCAGGACATGCTGGACACAGTCTTCTAGGGAAGGCACTGACCGCGAACTCAGCATGCTGGCAGTACAGCTCAAGAATGAAATCGACAGCTAGGTTCATCGTGTTGGGCAACTGCCCTGGGTCCCTGGCAGCCTTTTGTCAGTCCCGAACATGTCTCTTCATTTGCTGGCATCCTGCTCAGTAACAGTTCTGCTCATACTCATGGTCTTAGGGATCCTTAATCTGATCTCACTTAATTCTAGGGAAATTCAGGTAACAGCAGTCTCTGGCACCAAACACATCCTTAGCAGATTCTCTCATTCTTTAAGACGCCTCTAGCACCCAAAAACTAATTATCTATTTCTTTGGCACTCTCTTATGAACTATAGAAATGACTTCTGGAAGTATAGGCTTGGGCACTCTCTTTAATTATGTGAATGTTTTTGTTTCCTGGATTAAACCTGGACTTTGAAAAGTAAGTGGATTTTTGTGATAACATGCCTGTCTTTAAATGGGTCCAAAAATATTTTTCTCTCAATCTTGCTATAGTAGCAACTCAACACACACACACACACACACACACACACACACACACACACACAGAGGTGCACGTGCTCTAACAGTCACACCCCATTGACCCGGGGAATGGGTACTATGTGAAATATCCTTACAGACTCCTTTTTAAAGGAGCCATTCCATGCTTTGCATTCTAATACACCCAAGGAAAATTAACAAGTTCACAATGGCTATGAACTCATTGGACACAGTTAGACAATGTTCAAGCCTACAATTGGGCATCAGAATCAGGGCAGTAGCTGACAGATCTTTAACAGTGTGGGTTGGTGCCTAGTGATCTGGTTAGTTACATTGAGCTTATAAAAACTTCTGTAGAGAACAGGAATAAACACTCAAACACAAAACAAATAAACACATGATCAAACTGTTCATCTTCAAGATGACTAATGCTTAGCACATAGAAACTTCATAGGTTCAGTATGTGTGTGTATGTATACAAATTAAGTACACTATTTATGTACCAAATTAGTTTTTAATTGTGTATGTTGAAATATATTTCTGTCAGGTATTACCAGTACCAGTAAGTGTCATCATTCACGGTGGCTTTGAAAGCAGAAGTTTTAGAAAATGTGATGCTATTCTTGGTTGTCAACTGGACTACATCTGGAATTAACTAAAACACCTGGGAGAGATATGAAAAGACCCACTTTTAATTCAGATTTTTTGAAGTGGGAAAATCCACCTTTAATCTTGGGCCACTTTCTGCCTGCAGCTGATATAAAGGGCATGGAAGAAGGGAGCTTTCTCTCCCTGCCTGCTTGCTCTTGCTCTCACTGCAGGTCCGTCCCTTCACTAGCATTGGAGCCTACTTCTTCAGCGTTTTCAGTATTCCATCATATGCTGAAGACTGGCTGAGACATCCAGTCTTGTGAACTACTGAATATACATCCACACATTCTCTCCCTCTCTCAATCTCTCTCTTTCTCTTTCCCTCTCTTCCTCCCTCTGTGTGTGTGTGTGTTTATATATATTTGTCTATGTATAGCTTATAGGCATAATAGTTTGCTTACTTTCCTTTAACCTCTCAATCTCTCAGAACTTTTGATATATATACATATACATACATACATACAGAGAGAGCGATTAATGAAAGTAAAAAACTATTATGCATATAAGACTTAATACTCATAATGATAGCAACCATAAAGACCATGAAAACCCAAGCTCACACTTATGGTAAAGCATTAAGCTGAAAAAAAAAAGTGTTGAACAAAGTTTGAATAAAGCAAGACAAAATAGTGAAATCCTTTTTCCATTTAATTTTTTTCATAATGCTTGGAGAATGATGACAGTAAATAGAGTCCCTGGCCCCAAACTTTAGCACCACTTTCCTGCAGTGAGTCAGGGAAAGTAGTCAGATTTCTACAAGAGTGGCCAGGGCTGTGGCACAGCTACCGGCCAGTACCATTGGCTTGCAGATGGCTTGCTAGTCTGGAAATAACATTTGCCCTCTGTGAGAGCCTCTCCCTTCACATCAAAGGACTACCCCAGCAGGGCACACACAGGATGTACAGGCCTGGCACAGCCTCATCTTCACACCATGAAGCCAAATCGTTTTGATAAGGGGCCACAGCCTAGTTCCCAGGCAGCTTCCCTCTAACGTATAACTCGCTCAGTGTTAAGGCAATCAAGGAATCACTAAACTACAGGGGCAAACAATTGCTTATTCAGAAAGCCAGAAAAGGAAAGGCAGCTGCCGCATTCCAACGCTAAAACAACAGCCCCCCAAAAACTACTTTCCTAGTTTACAATTTTTTAATGCTGGCGTTTTAAAACCAGATATTTATTGCTCTCTTAAAATGTCTCAGGGTAACATTTTCAGTCCTGCGACAGTGCAGCTACATTCCAAGACCAGCTATCGTGTGCTGCCCATAAAAAAAATTAACACGACTGAGGCCATTTTTCCCGTGCTTAAGCTTATTCCAATGAAAACCACCCTATAGGCATAACTCTGCTATTTCTGTTCACCACACATTAACTCAGAGCTCCTCAGGGTGTGACGGCCAGGTGGACTCCTGCGATGGAGATTTCTACAGATCTGCTGGAAACCTGCATGATTGAGCACCCCACTCGTGGCAGGGTATAACCATTGATCTTCTCTTATTTCACCCAATCTGCACTCAGTCTTAGAAGATTAACCCTTTGGCAGTATGAGTTCACATTACTAAACACAGAAAGAGTCTCTCCTGTGGCTTGGGAAAGTGCATTAGCTTTCCACGTAGGACCTAGGGACTTCTGGGAGTCTGACATGATTCATGATAGGCAAAGAGAGGACATGGCTGGGATGGGAGTAGAGGGAGAGGTGTGGGCTCTAGAAGGAATGAGCTCTCAGAGTCCTGACGCTAATAGGAACTTAGACATCACTTCTGTCTGCTCTCAGCACTCCACAGCTAGGGACGGGAACCGAGTCTTTCTTTCTTTTCATGGCCCCAGAATGTTTAGAGGTAAAATAAATAGGGGCAGAAGGCGCATGGTTCTAGAGAACCACACATTAACTAAATATTATTAAAGAAACCTAGAAGTAAATGAGGACAGGATCCTCTGTGTGAAGGTGGCCTCTGAAATGTACTCTGAGACAGAGCTGCTTTAAATTCACATCAATGTTTGGATACTAAGGCAACTACCTCAGAAGCTGAGTGAGGGGGTAGTAACTTGACCAGGAAAATATTAAGAAAGGACCTGGGTTCAATTCCCAGCACCCACATGGCAGTCTAGAACTGTTTGAAATTCCAGGCCCAGGGAATCTGAAGGCCTCTTCTGTCATCTGTGAACACTGGACATGCGTTATGTACATGTGTAGGCACAACACCCAGACACATAAAAATAAATTTCAAAAAGAAAGGAAGGAGGCAGACACTTGCACACCTGGACAGCATGTACAACCTTCCAACAGTCAGTGGCTTCACACTGAGCTCAGGCCAAGTCTGGGGGCAACTTCTTTTTGTCTGTCAATGCAATTCCCCACACCCCATCTCTCACACTTTCCAAATAGACAGGAAAAGGTCAGAGAGTGGGTACCAGGTGCAAGAGGTCAACCCAATCCCGCCACATCTGGTAAGGAGAGAGGGGAAATGGGGGTGGGGTGCCGAGGAACTGAGGAAAGGGCTGACTGCGGGTGAGCACACGGGAAGCAGAGGTTAACTTCTGCTGAAGCATCTGCACCCCCCCACACTCCGAACAGCAGAAGAGCGTGGCGATGGCTCGGTAGTGTGCGAATGAGGAGACAGCTGCGCCCCACGGATCCCAGAGGAGGAGGAAATGCTTGTGTGGGCTATGTTCAGATTACCCACATGTTCTTCTATAGGAAATGTCTAGAAAGACAGTTTCTACAGCATCCCTGGTCACACACAAGTCACCTTTAGAGTTGGAACATAAAGCAAGGAACCCCAAACACACTCAGAAACTTTGCATCTCTGCCCTCAGCCAATCACAGATCTTAAAGGAGAGTATTTCTAAACATGAAAGCCACGTGTACCATAGGAGCCCTCAACTGAATTACCTGTGACTCCTTCGTTGGAGCGCTCATCACAAAGAATGCCCGTCCTCATGCTCTTACATAGACACCGGCAAGCTGCGTTAATACATGACCAGGAAGAGAGCGTGGCCTCCACCATCTACGCTACAACTAGTCAATAATTATCTAGGTGGTATCAGTTCTATTTTCTGTGCATCCTGGTTGGCCTCTGAGTAAAGAGGCGCAGTGACAGGCCTGGGAACCCTGTGGTATCTCTGTCGGAGCATTATCTCAGGCGGCCTGTGTGAAGATGGGGTGTATGCGGACTATAATCTACATGTTTACTGCTGTAAAATTCTACCCACTTCTGAAGAATAGTTGCTCATCCTGATCACATTCAGAGGCCCTGGGCAGCAGGAAGTGCCGCTCATCAGCAATTTATTTCTTAGAAACTCGAAAGGAAGACGGCTCTGTCACAGTGTGCCATACTGGCTGTGTGGAAAAGGCCTCTGTCCAGTCTGTACTTGGAGGTTAACAGGCATAAAGGGCCGTGTCACACCTCTCCAAAGCTCTCTAAAGATCAGGGGGGATTGGTGCCACTTATAAAAAACATGCCTGATTTTTAAGGAGGAAGGATATGTCCCACATGATGGAAAAACATCATGTGATTAAATTTATGTACATTTGACCATAGGAACGAGAAGGATATCTCATACATCTCCATGATGTTCTTTACACACCAGGATATTTTCTTGTTTTATAGTACTAGACCATTTTTAATGGTCAGCTGCCCAATGTGCCCATTAAATCAAAAGATAAACTAAAAGGCAGATCAAATGTCCAGCATAGATGAGGCTCTGGGTCAGATATCCTACAATGCAAGGGAGAAACAGATGAAATAATGAAAAAAGAAATGATGAAATAGAATAAGCCTTGGACTTGAATGTAAATTCTGAAGGCAAATTTAATAATGTTATGTACAACTAAAGATGTTATTTTCCATAGGGAAAAAAACATAAAATAAATGATTGAGACTTTCTAGACCCGTACAAATCTGGCAAAATGACCTATGGCTACATGACTAGCTAGAGTAGTCACTAGCCACACATGACACCTTGAAGAGAAAGCATCTCAAGTCAATGTTCTGATTCACACTGATGCTCAGTGGGCACCCATGAGTGGCATCCCATTGGCCAGTACAGGTCACACAGTGTTTTTGTCACTACAGAGCTAGGGAGCACTGATGCCAGGGCCCATAACCCACCTTACAGTGAGCACAGACTTCTGACGTCGCTAACAGAAAAGGTGTGGCTCCGGGAAGACTGCACAGAAGGGTAGCATATTCAAATCAAAGAACCTTGTTTTCTTGCTTTGACTCAATTCTAATCTTGAGGATAATCTTGTGGGATATAAGCAAGATCATGTGTAGCTAAGTAACAGTTTTCAGGGAAAAGAACAGGGATGTCCTTCCTTCAAGTTGGGCTCTGTGTGTGTGTGTGTGTGTGAGTGTGAGTGTGTGTGTGTGTGTGTGTGTGTGTGTGTGTGTGTGTGTGTGTACACTGATGTGTGCTCATGTGTATTCATAGGTACATTACACATACACAAGAGTCTATCAGGACAGTCTTAGCACCCAAGAACCTGCTAAGATAGTGTGTCACTAGCTTGAAGTGCAGACACGGAAGCAAGAATTTTTTTTCTATTTAACCATGGGGCTAGAGAAATGGTTCAAATGGTAAAGTGCTTAGGGAGCAAGCATGATAACCTGAGTTCAACCCCCTGCATCCACATGACAGCCAGGTACATTCGTACATTCCTGTCACCCTAGCACTGGGAAGGCAGAGACCAGAGTAGCCCTGGGGTAGGGCTTGCTGTCCAGCCAATCTAGCTGAATCATCTATCTCTAGTCTCAGCTGCAGACCCCATCTCAAAACTAAGGTAGAAAGTGATTGGGGAAGACACCAAATTTAAGTCTCTGACTTGTACATGCACATTTCATGCCCCCAAAGAAATGAGAATTTCAATGCATTTCACCCCAGGAGTGTCGTCGGGATTGAAATCATTCCCTGCGTGTTGTCAGTGGGTCAGACTCTGGAAGGTCTTCTGATGGGCATGTTTAATTAGGGTGATAATGCCCAAGGTCATTTTCTCTGCTGAGACATTGTGATTCAGGTAATATCTTAGTCTTCCAAAGATATCCAAATGCCAGTTTAAAATGCACCATTCGGTCCACCCTGTTCCTCTTGTTCTGTTGGACTGCAGTGGTTTGACGAGTACGTCCACATGCTTACACATGCAGGGGCAGTCACAGAACACCTGCCCAGAAAGAAGCCTAAAGAAGCGACAGTGGAAATCCATTTGCAATGCTGCTTGCAACACCAGTAGTTAAAAGTACAGCTGGCTATAATTAATCAAGTGCTAATAAAGGAACAGAATTGCTAGTCACATAAAGTAATTATAAAACTTCACAATTATGTCAACCATAATACAGAATTGTACCCTCATTGATAACAAATTCTTTTTATTAATGTAGGTGACATTATTTCTTCAGACTAGGGAATACCCACTGTGATGTTTAATTCTTGGGGGATCCTGTAGAGGCTTTGCTACTGAACTAAAATCCAGATATGATGGAGGAAGGGTTATTTAAATACACATAACACCTCACCCAGCACGCTAACATAAAGCACCACGTTGTTTTTTTGTTTTTTTTTTTTCAGCCACAGCTGCACTGTGTGGATCTTATGCAGATGGTGTATTTAAAGTAAGGAAGAGGCCAGGTATGGTGGCACAGCACGTCTATAAACCAGCACTCAGAGAGCTGAGGCAGGGGAATCAAAATCCCAGGTTAGTCTGTTCTGCAATGTAAATTTGATGACATAGTATTATGGAACATGACCTCACCTCAAACAAACAAAAGACGGGGGAAGGAAGAACACGTAGACTTGTTAGGTGTTGAAAAACTTCCAGCCTTGCATTTATTTTAGAAATACTAATCTTAACACAGAAGTAATACAGGACTACATGCTTGTTCGTGAATGTTCTATAACATGACAAAGCAGCTTGAAGCTCCCTAGTCAGTACCATAGCTGTGCTCCCTCTGCTCTGCAGACACATCCACTATTCCTGGAAGATGTGTCCTAGACCCACGTTGTTCCGTCACCGTCCCTACACACATCTGAGGAATCAGTGTAATGAGGACGCTATCGCATGACTCATCATGATGACAACAAAAAATGGACACATCATAAACATCACACAATTACGGACTAATCAGACTAACTATAATGTAAATCAAGGTCAGAGATCTACCTTGAAAGAGTTGAAGTTTCTAAAGTACGTGGCAAGTACATGGGGCCAATCTAGTGTAGCCTAAGTTTTTGTTCTCATCATGATGAGAAACATGTGAAAGACACAAACTTCAAAAGGATACAGTATACACTTATCTATGTTAAAGACAAGCAGACAGACACACACACATTCCATGAGTTCTAGGGTGAAGCTGCCTCCATTCATTTAAAAATGAGAAATCCTTTGAAACCACATAGTAGAGTTAGAGGAAGGATGGTCAGGTGACTACAGCTCCATCGAAGGTATTTCTCTGATCCTCATAGGTAGTTCCTTTTGGCTTTGAACTCGGTAACCTGGTGGGCAGCTTAAATGTGCACCCTCCCTGAGATAAGAAGTGTGAAGAGGCACTCACTTCCATACTTTAAGAAAGACAGAAACTTCGGAGGCAAGAGAAACAACAGGGGATGAGGGTCCACTCTGCTCTGTCGGGTTCTCACTTTTCTGTTCCGTGTGGAAGCCCCTTGTCAGACAAATCTTAATTTATAGCAAAAACAAAGGGAAGGAACTAGGCTCCGCTGCACAGCAACTTCAGAAAGGAATCCAAAGACATGGAGTTTGAGCAGGTCCAGCAGGCTTTCCCAGCTGAGCATGGAGGGAGTCCCTTTACCTCCCTGATCTGGAGGGAGGCTGTAGACAGAAGGTCTTTTATTATTTCTGCAATGCCTAATGGGGGTCCTCTCTTTGGGAGCATGCATGCCTTTTACAAATGACGCTTCCTTTGAAGACAGGCAAGAGATCAGATTAAGCCTTTCAAAATATATTACTTCTGCTTCCTCCTGGTTCCCTGTTCTTATAGTACCTAATTCTCCAAGGGGTCCCAGATGTGAACTCTGCTCCAACCACTAAATAAGACTGCAGCAAGGGAACTCATTCCATAAAAACATTCTTCTTGACTCCCAACCAGGGTTTCTCCCGGAGAGATGCCCTTTACCATCTGCCCCAGCAAAATTCAAATCCACTCCATTAATCATGTAAGTCTCGGAGTTCTGTTCCCTAATCCTAAGGAACTCTTAATTGTACTCCGAGTTAAAAGTGAACCAATTTGATTTCTCTCACGGGGAACTAGCAGAGGTGCTACACTGTGAAAACATCTCCCAGAGTTCTTGAGGCAAAACAAAACTCCCTGGAAACAGGCACTGCCTGCGTGACGGCACAGACTGTATGAGAGATCCCATTTGTTCATTGTCTTCGTGACTTTCACCAGACTGTATATCAATATGTGCACAATTGCTCCATTATCTTTCTTCTCTCTTTAAGAACTGCCTTAAGCCTCTGACACCCCTGGACCACCATGAGAATTCTATGTACACTTCATGTCAGGTCTTCATTGTTCAAAAAAAAATCTCTGTTGGTTTAGTCAGTTTGCATAGTTGAAGAAGTATAGTCCTTTGAATCAGGTTCTAATCCTAAATGCCTTTAACTGGAATCACATTTATTTTTAGCCCTTGAATGTAAAATTTAAATCACAGGGTGCCTAATGGACACAGTAAAAATGTAGTGGCTTCCAAATTTATTTTAGGAATACTAACAAAAGAGTCAACATAGAAAGTTAAAGCATTTGGTGTGATCTCAGAGGTGTGACTTGGAGCATGGTTGCAGAGGTTAGCACAAAAGCTTTATCACATTCACCCACATAACTACTAGATTATTCTCAGGAATTCTATGGTGCTTTGTCTGATAATACCATTAGGATTCAGACAACATAGGAAAAAGGTGGAGCCGAGCAGTTGGATAAAGCTACTTTGGGGCAGTGCGGGCTGGCCCCACCCAGAGAGAGTGCTGTAGACTCCTGCTGCATGACAGACTTGCTCTTCTTGTCAGCCCCCGCCACCCCACCTTATCCTCTGCTTCAGTATTTGTCTGACCTTGAAGAGATAAGCCAGATATTGAAAACTGTTCAATTACGCCCAGAAGTGTCGAGACACTTGAAAACACCAGCAATGCCACTGTGAACCATGTGATTCTGTCCACTGAAGTCAGTACCCTGTTGGCTATACTGCCTGACATCTCTGCAGTCTCCTCCAACTCCTTGACGCAGAGGTCTCTGGTAGATGTCTCTGAGCATCTCTGTGGACCTTGTGAAGTCTACTCAGAATGGAAGGGATAAGGACAGCTTTGCTCTCATCACTGGCTAAAATTTTCAGTCAGATGAAATGGCAAGTTCAGGATTGTGCTAGTTCACTTCGATGTGCTGACAGCATGGTCAACAAATCCTATTTCTAAGCATCCCATCAAAAAATGGCAAAAGATCTCAATCACTACCAGGATAGCGAGGATTTCATTCAGTTAGAGACAGACAACTACCCCTGACCACACATTACAATTTTCCTTTTGTTCTGCCTTGTATTAGAAACTGATGCCTTGCTCATCAGCCATCTAGTCACACTTTCAATACAATGCTCATAGATTTGTGTCTGTGGGTGTGAAAATAGACCTGTATATAAAAACAGTTTTGTTTCATTCTAAAATAAACCAAAGAAATTGCTAATTGTTTAGTTAATTGATATCTACTTTTTAAGATGTTTTCAAATCCAGTCTAATAGCTGCCTGCCTACATTTTAATAAACAATAACACTGCCTAGTTCGCCCCCAGAGATCTTGGTTATAAACAGAAGTCCCACAAACAGAAACTACACACAGGCAGAGAGAAGGCCTGTGGGACTGCTATCATTGTCTGTCAGAAGTTACCCAAATGTCAAAAGTAGAGAGGCCAGGAAGGAAAGGCAAAATTCCTGCAACATTCCACAGTATGAGGCTTGGAACCTAGAGTCTAAGCCATTTCATTGATCGAGACCAGACAAATCAACTATCCTACAATATTTATAATACCCATGTATGTCTTTTTTTGTATTTTGTTATGATGGGTTTTTATTGCTTTATAAATAATACCCTCATGTATGTCTTTAACCATGCAGAAAGTATACTGAACAATTTTTGTGAAATGGTTACAAATATCTATGCCTAGTTACTTTGCTTTCTTTTATGCTTCCTGACTATTTGCTACCTGATATACTAATCCAACAGTGACTGTATTTACACCAGGCACCTTACCATATCCATTAAGTAAATATTTATAGTGTGTTCACTCTGTGAGAAGCAGGGCCAGGTGTTAATCAAACACACACAACACATGTACACACATTTACGCACACACACAGTTTAAGACCCCTTGTAAACAATCACATTTAAAAATTGTAAAAACCGATCTTATTAAACCTAGGAAAGAATTGGGTCTAGAGATGGAATTCCATGGAAGCAGGAACACAAACGTTCTATATTTGCACACTATGAGATGACTGGGACGGGACTGGGGAACAGCTGCAACAACAGGGCGGGTTGCAGCTGATGTGAGGTGGTGTGATATGCTCAACTCAAAACTTGCAGTTTTTCCGATTGAAAATGGAGGAGCTTTGCACATGCCCTGCTCACTCTCTGACAGCGCCATCCTATTTTAAATCCTCCAGTGCCATCAGCAGTAGAAGTCACATGATACAATGGTGTTTCCACCAGATAGATGGCAGTGGAGGAAGCTGACAGCAAGAACAGAGGCCAACCATTGCTCCGGGGCTGTTCCAATAGCTCAGAAGACAGGCGTGGAAGTCCCGAATAAAATTAGCAGCGTGACAGCAAAAGGGGGCTGGATTTCAGGGTTTTGGGGGGATGGGAGTGTGGGGGGGATAACAAGCACTTCCAGCCTTCATGCTTTGTCTCCTCTAAGCAATGATGTTCCTTTGAGTATCCTAAGCATCCTGTACCAACCTCAAACAGGCTGCCTGAACCCAGTCACACAGGAATTTGAAATGAGGCAGATTCCAGCTGTTCAGATTGCATGCAGAGAAAGTATCAGCATTGGTACGGCTGACTGAGAACCTTGGGAAAGTCTCAGACATGCCACACTCTGAATGTGATGTTGCAGAAATAGGCCCAGGCTCTTTCACCCACTTCTTAGAAGTTCACATATTTTCTTCCCTAAAACTAGTTGAAATAAGCAGGCTTGTTGACAGAGATCTCTGTCCTGCCTGGTCCAGCAGATGTTCCATCCCAAAGAAACACACAGAGAGCTACATTAATCATAAACTGGTTGGCCCAGTAGCTCAGGCTTCTTATTTAACTCTTACATATTAAATTAGTCCATGATTCTTGTCTGTTTAGTCACGTGGCTTGGTACCTTTATCTGTGAGGCATTCTCATCTTGCTTCCTCTGCGGCTGGGTGATGACTGCAAACTGAGCCTTTCCCCTTCCCAGAATTCTCCTGTTCTCATTGCCCCACCTCTATTTCCTGCCTGGCTACTGGCCAATCAGCATTTTATTAAAATAATACAAGTGACGAGATAAAAGATCATTGTCCCACAGCACTTCCCCTTTTTTTTCAAAACAAGAACTCTGACTCTAATATCCTTTGTTTAGCTTTTTGTCCAGACCATTATCCATAACATCTTGTAACCAACACTCTAAACAAAGATAAATATCCATAATCCATTTTTTTGGAAATATGGGCATAGTTTTCCAGGCTACTTCCTGCTGATTGAGGGCACTGATAATCTTATGGAGACCTGAAGAAAATTTAGAATTATGATCAAATCCTGACTGGAATATTCTGTGAGGCTTGATCATCTCAGCCAGAAGTCTCGAAACTGTTCTGGATGTAGAACTCAGATATCTGGGCCATCCACTCCTATCGGAGATTTCTCAGGGGGTCTTCCTTGATCAAACCTTATTTTTCTTAACCTGGAATGAATCCACAGCCTCTCATTTCCTGTGGAAACAAAAGCAAAACCTCTTCTCCAAAATAACATATCTTTTGACTTAAAATTTGAAGTCAAGGCATTTTAAAAATACATATGTTGGATTAATCCAGTATCATTTATTATCAAATGTCTTTTAGCAGCTGTTGTTCCTTCCTCAGCAGTCATAAAATCAAAGACAACACAATAATATATAGTATCCAGACTCTCTGTGTATTTTTCATCTTTACATGGCTTTATTTTAAATGCTATTTCTTTTATTTTTATTTTTAATTTTTGGCTTTTTGGGACAGGGTTTCTCTGTGTATTTTTGGCTGTCCTGGAACTCACTCTGTAGACCAGGCTGTCCACAGAGATTTGCCTGCCTCTGCCTCCCAAGTGTTAGGATTAAAGGTGTGTGCCACCACACCTTGAACTCACAGAGATCTGCCTGCTTCTGCCTACCAAGTATTGGGAATAAAGGTGTGGGCCACCACACCCAACTATTCTCATTCTTTTTTTTATTTTAAGGACTTTATCCTTCTTCTTTTCTCTCCCAAGCCTACATATATTTTTAAACACACTGTAAAATATTTAGAGGCTTTTTCTTCTGAATCTATCTTTACTGTATCTCTTTTTTTCTGACCACATGAATCTTTAATTTGCTAAGCAATATGGCTAGGATTAAAGCCGTGGCGTTGACAGCTTGATCCAGCCCATTCCTTAGCTTTCTGAGGGTCTAGACTCATGGCAGAGGTATTGGCCAGAGCCATGTTTATTGCCACAACTCTATGGCATTTCAAGGTCCCTGACACCACCAAGAAGCATACTGTCGGCTATTCATAAACACCATTTAAGTGTTTGGTGGCAGGGCCTCTTAAAAGAGCTGCAAGGTTTCACAGCTAAAGCTGAATCAGGAAGCCTCTCTTAAATGAGATGCACTTTTCTCTAGCAAAGAGAGCCCACACGAGAAAGTGCTTAACTCTATCTATTCTTTTCTGTCTAGAATTATTTCCCAATCTCTCTCAGGCTTCATGTGGATGCAGTTGTCCTCATGGGTGCCATTTGTTGACAGATATTTCTGTCCCACCTGTTCCTGCAGCCGTTCAGTCCCAAAGAAATACACAGAGAGCTACATTAATTATAAACTGGTTGGCCCATTAGCTCAGGCTTCTTATTTAACTCTCACATATTAAGTTAGCCCATAATTCTTGTCTGTTTAGTCACGTGGCTTGGTACCTTTATCTGTGAGGCATTCTCATCTTGCTTCCTCTGCAGCTGGGTAACGACTGCAAACTGAGCTTTCCTCTTCCCAGAATTCTCCTGTTCTCATTGCCCCACCTCTATTTCCTGCCTGGCTACTGGCCAATCAGCATTTTATTAAAATAATACAAGTGACAAGATAAAAGACCATTGTCCCACAGCACAAGTTGGTTGTAATCACCAGGAGGGAACCCAAAAGGACAAACAGACAGAGGCAATGTCATCTTGTCATTGCGACAAAACAGACACTGTGCAACACTTTTTGAGTCCCATGTGTAGAAAGGTCAAAGGTACAAATTTTCAGTCAAAATGTGAAGCGTTTAGTCATCTGGTCCTCTATGAATCATGAAACCTCTTTTTCCCTAATACAGAGAGGGAATGATGACCCTTTCCAGGACTGTGCCCTGAACAAGCCCAAGGGGACTTATCCTATCCAGGTATAGATTTCTTAGCCAAATACATTATACTCAACAGCAAACCCCAATTCTGTCTGTTAAGTGGATTTCACCATGGATATCATTTAAAGTAGAGTGGACAGAATAGAGCCTATTTGTATCATTTCGCTTTCCCCAGATGACAAGAGATAAAGAGAGGGCCTTGGCAGTCCTTCAGGCACTAACTGTACCATCTCTTATTTCCAAGGCAAGGCTTTATCATGTACAGTAGTAGCTCATGAAGGTAGATATGAGGATCACAAGGCTATAATTGCCACATATTGTTCCCATAGGTCCAGAACTACATCCAAAATACATGAAATATGTTTCCATGTGTTTTTAAAAAACATACACACTCTAACACATTACTGCATGCTAACCAAGAGTTTGGTAAAACCAACCATTTTTATTTGGCAGCTCTGGAGGAGGTAGTACCATTTACTGGTGTATGCAGTCTGTTGCTGAATATTTATCAAAAGCCAAATGTGACTAATAGTACCACTCACGGTTAAAGGTCAGACAAAATGGACAGGACTCCTGGCCCCATGGAGAAGATAATTTGGAGCAGCCACCCTCAAAAGCTTGTCATCACATAGCCTGAAAATAAAATGTGTTCATCCCAAGTGTGGTGGTGCACAGAGGAGATGTGCACCAGGAGATCAGGGAGCAGACAAGAATAGGGAAGGCAATGGAAGGAAGAAAATGCATGTAAGTATTTTCTAAAGATTGCATCTATAATAAGAGAAAATAATTTTGCATGCCAGAAAAAAGCCAATCATATCAGTTATTCAAAGAATAATAATAATGACGATGGTAATAATAAAATCAGAATAAAACTTCATCTGAGAACGAGTCTATCTTCAAGGCAGTCTCATTTGTTAAGGTGAAATCCAAAGGCAGGTCTCATCTCCAGCCCCAGGGTACAATTTTGTTGGGCTCTCTTTGTTAGCAGACAGTAACCCAGCTTTGCTCTAAGTAGTCAAGTCACTTCTGAAGTGTGTTCGCATCGTAGTTCCTTCAAACTATTTACCTTGCCCACAATTCATAGAAGAGGAAGCAGACGCAGTTACACAGCCACTGGCCTCAAAGCTGCCTCCTATCACCAGGGCCTTTGTTCAAAATCAAATGTATTTTCTTTCTGGCAAGTGAATTCTGCTGATAGTTGGTAATACTAATATTTGTGTCATGTTATCAAAAACATTTCCCAAGACTCATGGTCGCAGCATTATCAATAATAGATTTATCTGTGACATCAAAGTTTGGGTGCAATAAGCTTATCACCATTTCCACTACTGCACTGTCAGCGTGCACAAAAGGTGCTTTGTGAGGCATGGCCCAGTTACACATAGTTCCTTCAGGTGCACAGGCCAATCGCTGGTGCCAGGCTCCATGCCCAGCTTCCCTGCTGAGCTCAGAGCACCCTGTCAGGATCCCACACCAGAGCGGCCTTCTGCTCTCAGAGCCAGGCTAAAAGAAAGTCATGGTCCCTGTGTTCTAATACTCAACGCTACTAGACATTTCAATACGACATACAGACACCATTCCATTCTCAAGATCACATTTAGGTCGCCTCCTTCTTGGTCTAGGAATCCTGCTTATTTAGAGAAGGATGCCTTTTCAGTCTGGACAGGGATGGACCTTAACCCCAAAAGTCTTTTTTTGTCTTAGCTTAACAGTGAGGGCCTCAACGTTTCAACATAATGTAGAACGATTGCCCCCTCCTCCGCTCCCAGGACCATCCCTCCCCTTTAACAGACAAGCCTGTTTCATCATCTGAACTTTCACAGAATACCTAGGTCCCCAAGAGTTGCCTGTGATGTGCACACTGACATCCATTTTCTTAGAGTATGTGTGTGACATACAAAACACATGTATGCTCGTGCACAGGTCGGAGTGTATCCCATTTGTGCTCAATGTGTGCTATTCGCAGAAGTTAGACATGATGGGCCTCATCGCCATCTCTTTAAAAATAAAATACACGTTATAGTGATTGTGAAAAGTCCCGCCGCTTCTGGGAGTGGTGGCATGTGTCTGTAACCACAGCACTTGGAGATGTGGATGCACGGGATTTCAGGTTTGCAGCCAACCTGAGCTACACAGCAAGACTCTTCCACAACGGTAGTAATAGCTGTCATAGTAATAAGCCACGTCATATAATCGTATCGGTTCTTATGTTCGTGTTACCAGAAGCATCATGGATTCATGTGGGTCTAGGACACTATTGTTGCCAGGAATATCAGCATCATAGATGCTTAGGCAGTGACTCGGCCCTTTAGGAAACTGAAGAGGGGAAGTTACCCTCTCATCGTGACCCAGAATGTGGCCTTCGCGGTATGACAGAAGCCTGTGCCTGGAAGTGACTCACGGCCAGGAGAAATCCAAGCCTTCCTTCAGATGTGTAGAAGTTTAAAAATCCCTTTATTTTCCTTTTTTCTAAAACCAAGTGTTAGACTTTTTATCCTTCCCACCTAACACCCCAGAGCCCTTAGGAGACTTCTGAGCCACCACGCAGCGCAGCATATGTAAAGCCCTTTGGTGTTATAGTGAGCAGGTGGCTCAGACGGGCAAAACAGTCACAGCCTAGACGGAGACATATGGCAGAACATAAGAACACCTTTTCACTCACCCCCTGGTTCATATGAAACTCCAGTGCCCCACAGATCCTGAAACTACCTTGCACACCACCGCAAAGAACATTACTGGTGCACGGAGGCCCAACACATCATTTAAGGCACTGAGCTAGAACTGCATGTGCACTCTACTCAAACAACCCGGTCAACTAGATTTGCATGCTCTAACAAGTAGCTGTCCCAAACTTCCTTCACATGTGGTTTCTGGGATGACTTCAACACAGCCTGAAAGACTGAAACAGACAGAGCAGGTTTAGGGGAAAGGTGGAAGATGCTAAGGAAACCTCCCCTCAAACAATATTTTTTAAAATTCTGATTATTTAAGGTAAGATAGACTCTCATTTCCCCCAGAGTTTTATCTTTATAGATAGACTGCGTAATGTACGAGCGAGTCTTAGCTGAGTGTTGGGGGTTGCTTGTTATTTCTCGGTGAATATGCCTCTGCTGTGGTGTTTCCTTGGGGGAGCACATTCCAGTGTCTTAATGGGGTGTAATCAGTAACACGCTTGCTTCAGGCCTTATAATGATGATGCCATTAACTGTGTTCACCAAAAATCCCTTAAACCAGCTGTTTCCAACCGACTTTCGCTGGGAACGCACTTTTGTGTGTTTAATACTCTTGGCAGGCATCTGAGAAAGGCCTTGCCTACTGTTTTATTTGTTTCCATTTATGAAAACATGCGTTCGCTATGAAAATCAGATGTCTTTGTAAAGTGATCAAGGATCCAGAAGAAAACATGATCCTGTGTGCACCATGGACCGTGGTTACTGAAACACTTTCAATGCCATCTGCTAAAGAACACCTTCCACACCTTTTTTTAAATGGAGAATGATCCCCAGCTCTTTGTTGGGTTGGGTCAGATGGAACACATTTCTAGAGTTATATGTCCTGAGGTTGAAAAATAAACCCAATCGGGCCAGCAAAGGTTTCCAACTGGACATTACTTGAGCCCTGTTACATGTGTCATTTCTCAGGCCTTTATTCAGAAATATAAGGAATTCCCTTCCTATGGTGTCGCACTGAGGACAGAGCACCTTCCTTCGCAGTTACCAGCCTGGAAGACAGTGGCACACACTCCCGCTGGCGGAAGACCTCCCACCGTTGAGCAGGCTTGCTGTAAGTGAAGAAGGCAGCATACAGCACAGCACCCAAACCCCATGGTGCATAAAATGGTACCATTCAGAAAAACTGCCTTCCGTTCCATGCCCTTTACCCTCCAAAGGGACAGAATGGTTGCAAGTTGGCTGTTTTGGTGGACATTTGTGGAAACTGGGGCATGCACATAAAAAGTTAAGCAGACAGACCCACAGCCAACATCTGCCTGCACCTGGCTGAGCCCTCAAGGCAAAGCCAGGTCTGTACCAAGGAGCCAGGCTTCTGCTCTTCCCTGCATTACCCCCTTCTCCTAGTCTCCTTTCTCCGTGCCAAAATGACCCCTGAGCTGCACTCTTGGGAAGGCTAGATGCTTCCCTGGAGTGTTTCTCACCCCAGCCCTGGGGAAGTGGTGATACCACATTGCTATTTCATCCTACCCTTTCACACTTGGCCATACTTTGCCACCTCTACTAGTAACCATTTCTCTGTTGCAACAAAGAGGACGGGGACTCTCACAAGTACAGCCTCCAGCAAACACCGGTGGAAGGGTCTGGAAGGAAAGAAGGCTTAAGGCCACTGGCTTATCAGCTCCCTATCTCTCCATATCTCACCACGAGGCCTGCCTGTGACAGCCACCTTGTCCTGGGGCAATCACTCTGTAGTAAGACACACAACAAATAGTGGAGGGTATTTTTTGATAGAAATATATATATACCCAGGCAATTAAACTGTTAGCATGATGGATGACCTTATTTTACATTTGAATTCAAAGTGACTTTCTATATCATTCAACTAAAATGTCTTGAAGTTACCAAGAAAGAGTGTGTGTGCATGTGTGTGCCTGAGTGTGTACCCATGTGTGTATCTAGAGACATGGCAATATCGATTTTTGCTCGTTCTAAAAACAAATGTAAGGCATCTCTACTGTGCTGATTTATACTGTTTACCTGAAATGCAAGGTCCTGATATCCAAATCACATATATATTTTCCCTACTTTTTTATACCAAAAGAGGAGGCCGTAGAAAATTTACCAACTGATATACTTTGGTGTAAGTGAAAAAGGGGCAAGAACATAGAAAGATTTATTGTTCAGAAGGTTCTAGAAGCAAGGCACTAGTGTCTGAATTTAAAATGTTAATGGATGTGCATTCCACCCATGTTGATTCCCAAATGACAATATGTTTTGTGCCCAGGGCATGCTTCTGACTAAATCAATAAACTACCCTAAGTCTGATAAAAGTTTTACAAAATATCCAAGACATTTAGAGTAATTGTTAACATCTGCTCATTATGATTCAAACGTGTAAGCAGGTTTAGAAGCCAGATAAATATATTTCTTCATCAGCAGCCAGCATGTCACTACTGCCTCAGTGGTGACATAAAACAGTGAGACATTAGAACTTGCCTTCGTGTTGGGTTCAGAGAATACAAAAGAGCCATTGTAGAGGGGGAAAGAGAAAGCCCAGACAATTCTGATTTCTCCATGTTTTCAGACAGACAGAGAAGAGGGGAGGAGAGAGCAGAAGATGAAAGAGAAGTGACAAGCTTTGGTCACACACAAAAAAATAGATAATTTACTTTGGGCTGAATACCTGGCGATTATGCAGAAAAATACAGGGAAATATAAATCTTGGAGAAGGACTCTGTAGCCCCTCATTACTGCTAAAATATGAAGAGCCAGGTTTTCCTTTTGTAGCTTCAAAAACACTATTGCATTTTTATTTCTCATTCAATTTCATGACCCTAACAAGTTATTTCCACGATGAGACATTAAAAGCCGGCCTTTGAAAATGACATTGAAGAGATTCTAACAATGAATTTGGTCCCTTGAGGCTACCTCATGCCCAGCTTCCATGCAACTAACTCATCTGGAGCCACAGCCAGCAGCAGAACCATCTTGACTAGGGGTGAGAAAATGCTAGCCAACTTCATTCACATTATAAGGAATACTGCCTGACGGGGAAGACTCTCCACCAGCTAATGTGGTTGTGCCTGAAAGAGAGAGAGAGAGAGAGAGAGAGAGAGAGAGAGAGAGAGAGAGAGAGAGAGATGGGGGGTTGTCTGTGTGTGTGTTCCATGTGCCCTTCCAGGAATCTCAATGACCTCTATCCTCTATCGACGCCGGGGATCTCAGGTTAGGTGTTCCTTGTGAATTTGATACTGAGTTGTTTATTAACTTTCAACTACTTTGTGCTGTCCTCGACTGTGTGTCTGTAAAATAGAGTCTCTGAAGTTGCCTCAAGGTTAACTCTTTCAAGCCACTAACATCAGGCCTTAGAAACTTGGTAAATATTTTCCTTGAGAAGTGGGTGATGACGCAGCCCCTTTCTCTGCGGAGCCAGTCTACTCTCACTAGAGTGTGGACAGGGACTATCATATGGAAGGCATGCAATGAACATTGGTTCAGCTGAACCAGTCTATAGCCAGGGTATCCTAGGAGGCCAGTGGCAAACACTAGCTTTCTCTAAAAAGGAGCACATGATTAACAAGGTAAAGATGAGAACATTAATTGAGCTCGGCTATCTAGCTGATTAAAGCTGTAAAGAGAAGCAAGAACCTCTTCATGGATTGGTCTGCTCACTAACCTGTAATTATATTGTCAATTGCATTAACTTCATTGCCCACTAATAGAGTCTGCTTCAAGGGAGGAGGCAGTGTGGGGCTGGTTATTTATTTTTATGTCCTAATTAATCAGTACTGACATCAAACCACATCCTTCCTCCTTGCTCATTATTTAAATGACCCATTTATATGGATGAACCTCTTTGCTTTGTGCATTTCATTATCACATTAACATGCTTACAAAACAAAAAGGGCCCTTTCTGCTTCAGCAAGTACTTTCAACCAAGGGCTACTGGAGCTACCCCGGCAGTGCAGGCAAGTCACCGCTCTTCCTAGGCATGCGCACCCACCAGGGAAGAACTGACGGAAGTCAAATGGTCCTTCTGTGGCAGGAAGACACAATGGATTCCTGACGAGTTTTATAGTTCTGGGGATGGGAAAGAACTCAGCTTAGGAAGAAGCAGGAATTCTACCTTTTCCTCAAAGCCCAGGCAAACCACTTACATTCAACTAGCTATTTTCTTAGGTTTCATGCATAGAAAATATACCTTAGAATTGAGTTAGATTTTTTTTAAAAATCCGTTGGAGTCATGAAATTGAAACATAATTTAAAGTAGCCTGGTGAGCCAACCCTGGAGTCCCACCTTCTGAGGAAGTTTCCATGGCCTTTACAGAAAGTCACATGGCTAACTGTAAGTCACATGTTAATAAAGTTCCTCTAGATTATGAGGCAGGCTTACGGTATTTTTAGGAAAAACGAAAACATTGGCTGAAATGGAAAAAACGACGAGAACAACCTGGCAATCCAAGGTTGATTTGTACGTTTAAAGATGGCATGGAATGAAATCGTCTTGAAAACTGTCAATATTTAGCATTGATTTATAATGTTTCTCTGTAGATATAATCTCCCATTTGCACATATGTGTTAGATTACCCTGTAATTGTAAGGTAAAAGTCTGTAAGGAAGCTATATTGACCATGCGTGTGCACATTAAAAAGTGAGCCTGAATTGACCTGACTCTGAGATGAAACAAGCAGTGAGAGCCACAAGTGTGTAAATGTGCTTACTAATGTGTGTGCTCATGGAGCCAGAAGTGGACCATGAATGCCTTCCTCTTCCATGCCCCACTTTCTTCTTCCTTCTGTCCTTTCTGTCTTCCATCCATCCATCCACCCTTTCTTTCTTCCTTCCCTCCTTCTTTTCTGTCTTCCTGTCCTTCTTTCTTTTCTTTTCTTTTCCTTTCTTTCCTTCCTTCCTTTCTTTCTTCCTTCCTTCCTTCTTTCTTTTTTTCCTTCTTGAGATAGGCAGCGTCCCTCACTAAACCTGGAGCTTGCTATTTTGCCTATACCAGCTGGCCAGCAAGCTCTCAGGATCTTCTTGTTTGTTTCCCAAGAGCTGGGGTTAAAGGGGCCTGCTAGCACACCTGGGTTTTTATGTGGACCTTGGGGATTCAAACACAGATCTCCATGCTTTCACAGCAAGGACTTTACCCACTGAGCCATCTCCCCAGACCAAACAAAGTTGTTTTTTTTTTAAACTAATATGTTTCAGATAATGAGGACACGCATGATGAAAACATCTGCCTTGGAAATTTCTCAGGTGAGTCAATAAACAAACTCAGCTGGTGCGAAGGATACGAACATGACAGTTTTGAACAGAACCATAACATTGGCGTAAGAATGACATTTCTGTATTCTGAACTATTACAGATACAGTTTTCTTTTGATTTTTTTGAGACAGGGTTTCTTTGGAGCCTGTCCTGGAACTAGCTCTTGTAGACCAGGCTGGCCTCAAACTCACAGAGATCCTCCTGCCTCTGCCTCCTGAGTGCTGGCATTAAAAGCGTGTGCCACCACCGCCCGGCAAGATACATTTTTCTAATGTACAAAAATCATTTTTCAAGTTTCTTAGTTAGGCATAAAATAGTTTACACTGTTGCATTGAGTTCCCATGGGGCATGAACCAAGTATACTCATGTATAATGATTTTCATCTCTCTCCTTGCAAAATTCTCAGTTTGGAAAGTATAGGCAAACAAACTGCCCCAGGGTTCCACATCCCAGTGCATATTATTGTGGTTTTCTCCTGTTTCCAACAATGACTAGCCACATTGCCTCCACCTTGGTGATCTGTGCCCCGACTCTAGCTCGAATGCCACACACTCAAGGGAATGAACCATCTGGCCATTCTTACCCAAGTCCTCAGTCCTCTGGGTGAAAGCATGTCAAAGCAGTCAATCGGCAGCATCACACCATTCTCTTTATGGAAAAGGTTATTATTTAAGAATAGTCAATAAGGGGATTGAGGGATTGTTTGGCAGTTAAAGCACTTGCTGAACCTCCAAAGGACCCAAGTTTGGTTCTCAACACCCATGGGCAGCTCACAACAGCCTGTAACTTCAGCATCAGGGAATCCAATACCTTCTTCTAGCCTCCCTGGCCACCTATATGTGCACATAAACATACCACTTAGGGAAAAAAAAGTCAGCAAATTACTTTATCCTTCCTTTCTCCCACTTGGCTAAGTTCAGTTCCCCACCACTCTCTCCTAAATACCCAACTGGTAATTCAGCGTTAAGGCATAACTGAGCTCCCAGAAAATTTGGGCATATCCTATGACTATAAAATCACATATTACATGAGGTTATAATGATTATTAATTTAAAATAGCAAATACAATTGCCCTAAAATGTGGCCTACACCTTCCTCTGGGTTCCTTGGAAAATTCCCAGATTTCTCCTCAACTCCCTCAACCTCTTAGAAATACCATATGTGCTGGTGAAGGGAGACCACTTTCTGTCCGAAGGGAGATCAGTTTCTGTCTGAGAGAAGTACCAAACTGGTACGGACTACAGTAAAAGCAGGCAAATCTGTTTGCCTTGTAGCCTAAGCCAAGGCTTCTCAAAGTGAAAAAGTTATAACGAAGCTGTTACCCTTAGAGCCTCCATTATCAAAAGTAGGTTTTGCTTCAAGTCTCAAATGTCCCAAAGCTTTGAACAGCTTTTATAAGTGCTGTGTGCACAATCAACTGCAGCAAATTCATTGTGCTCTGCTCTGGGTGCAGGTGGCTATTCTGCATTCTTCATGCCAAGAATTAGGTTCACTGTCTAAACTACAGAGTTGCCTTGGAGACAAGCTGGTCCAAGCTGCAGAATCTGATCACATGACATGATGATGCCAAAGGACACCACATACTTTGGGTGAGACTACAAGTGTTGACATCTGCTTCAACAGATGTACATTTTTAAAATTTATTTCCTAACATGTGTGTGCAATAGGCATGAAACATGACCCCTACATGTGACCACAAATGCCTCAGGTAGCTAGGTTAGCACTTTGTATCTGGAAAGATCGGACTTATGGAGGATTAGCGGGCATCTACTTGCTGCAACAGAATAGGAGGTTTCTGCAGCCTCCCTTCCTAGAACTCAGTTAATGGGGATCCTGCTTTCATTTGTTTGTTTTCTCTCTGTGCAGGGAAACTCTAGAAAAAGCAGGAGATTCTGAGCATCTACCCCAAGGCATCACAGTTAAAATCAGCACGGCGGAGGATCCTCTAAAGCTTCTCAGGAGCCACTTTGAGAGCCCCAATCAAGAAAGGGTGCAAGCCAGGGATGTTAAGGGAAGGAAAGCTTCTGTGGGAGCCCACACTACACAGGGGCTATTATTGCATTAGAGTTGACCAAGCCTAATAAGAGGTTGACGATCTGAATCCAGGAGCTGCAGAGTATTTGCAGGTGCCCAGGGAATAGAAACATACCTGGATCAAATTATATCGAGCTCAGAAGCACACGAGGCATTCTACTGCTTTCCATTAGCTTCAGGTCCTATTGGGTGGTGGTGTTCATTAATGCTCAATCACAGAAATCAGTATGCAGAGGATGTCAGTTCAGAGCATGAGCCACCAAAGCCTTGGACAGCGGAGTCGACTTGGCCAAGACCTCAACTACATGCTACAGCACCAATAGTCACTGCTGCCATGACTAGCAAACAGGTTAAGTTTGAAATCCCAATTCTGAGAAGAAGCAGAACATATGGAATCTAAGAGAGAAAAGCTACATCACGAGAGCAAAGTTTGGAGCTATTGCTCCAAACTACTGCTCAGTGTTTCTTGTTTAATTGATTGGTGGGGTTTTTGTTTTGTTGTTTTTTTTTTGTTTTGTCTTCAAGGTCTCCTAAAAGCTTTAAGTGAGATCCTGCTTCACCTTGCTGCTGCTATATAAGCCTCCAGTCCTACAATTCTGCACCTAAGACCTGGGCAGGACGGAGTCTTTGTGGACCTGGCTGTTGGTCTAGCTCATTAAGTCTCATGCTGTAGCCTGCTACCTACTTCTGTAGGCTCTTATCTCACCGATCTCTCACCCTGGAAGGATTTCAGTTTTTTTGACATAGCCTCCATGTAGTTTTCTCTATAGATCTTTGTTCAAATTTTCTTTCCAAGTAGATGAACCCAATCCCTTTGTTGAGTGTGGTTCTTCTGTATCCTAGAGTATTCATCATTACCATACTTTATGTATTTTTGGTCCTCTGTTCACTGTCTTCTTACCCACTAGGAAGTTCCCATATATACAGAATGTTTCTAGATTGCAGTGAAGTCCTCCAGACATAGGTTTGCTGCTTAGGCTGCTTAGATATATGAGAGGATGCTGTGGATCTTTAGACCCTGAATAACAGGTGAGAACTAGAAGGGTTCATAGGCAGCTTATGGGAAGTTCTCAGCCCAGGATTGCAAGGCTGCTTCCATTTATTGTTGTGTTCTTGTCACTTTCTCTCACGATGGAACTCTCCCTCTTCCTGCTCAATCACATCAACCAGAAACTGGATCCAGAGCGCACCCCCCCCCTCTCTCTCTCTCTCTCCCTCCCTCCCTCCCTCCTTAGAATAACTGCATGACCCAAGGTGCCTAGTTATTTTATTGGTTGGTCATTAACTACTGCTCAGTGTTTCTTGTTTAGTTGATTGGTGGGGTTTTTGTTTTGCTTTTCCATAGAAACCCTGAAAGGGCTCTGTTTTCCTGCTGTAGGATGATTAGATTGCTATACTCAGCTATTTCCCTTCGTCAAGGGCTGTGCTTGTTGGTGGTGGTGGTTGGGTTAAAGATGACTGGATTGAGGGCTAGGGTTATAGCTCAGTGGGGAGTGGGGAAAAAGCGCCTGTGAAAACATGAGGATCAGAATCAAAACCTCCAACACCCACATAAAAAAACAGGCATAACTGAGCGCACCTGTAACCCCAGCACTGGCGAACAGAGACAGGAAGATCACTGCACTTGCTGTCAACCTGACCAAAACCCAGAAAGCTCCAGGTTCAGTGACAGACCCTATCTCAGGGATGTAAGGCAGAGAACGGTAAGAGAAAGACACGTGGCATCCTTCTCTTACCTCATATTGCACACACACTGTCTGGCCCCATACACACATACATGTACTCACAGAGATATGCATACTCACAAATAATATATATATATGTACACACTCGTGTGTGTATATGAGTAAATGTTCTGGGAGAACATAGACAGGTATTTCCAGGGCAAAATTAGCTAATGATAGAGGGGGGCATTGGTTTTAACATCGGTCATGGAGAAGCACCCCACACAAGTGGTAAAACAAATGTCTGTCAGTCTGGCCCACTGTATGACATCTTCTCTAGTGACACAGGAGACAAGGTACTGGCAAAGAGAAAGCAGAACACCCAGAACTCCATATTCTGGAACACATGGCCTTGTACCTGGGTCCCAGCCCCAGCTCTGTGGAGCTGGACAGGGATGGGTCTGAACGTCTGAAGCACAGAGGCCAACCACAGATTCAATCGCACCGTTCTACTCTAGTCCTTCTTCCAGAAGCTTCTGCAGGTGATAACTCTGCCAAAGCGTCATAGGATGAGGCTCACTACAGTCTAGGCTTGCGGGCATTTTCCCAATGGTGTCTGTTTCTCCCACCACCCACACTGAGCCAATACCATCCCACAAGCATCTCCACCGCCCTCCCCCTGGCTGTAGAAATCTAGCTCCTGTTCTCTCTTCTGGCTCTCAAAAGTCACCTTCTCTATTGTTTAATTTTAATTTTAAGAAGTAGTTTATATCTTAATGCCAGAGAGAAGATGAGTATGGTTGAGATGGGAATTTTCAAACAGCCTTCTGCTCTGCTCTCACTGCCGTAACTTCATTGGCTTACTTCACATACGGAGCAGCTAAAGAGATCTTTTAAAGAAATCTTTGTAGTGTTTTTATTAAATGGGATGAAAGTTTTCTGTTACAATAACACATGACTCGAGGGATTTGCCACCACCTGGTGGCAGCATACCCAAACATCAACAGCAATGTGCCTTACTATAGAAAAGGCTGGAACTGAACCCGCTACTCAGAAGTTAGACGGTAGTATCAGGAGTACCCCCAGAGACACATGTCAGTGTAGAAACACGCATTTAAAAATTACAAAATCGCTTTCCCAATGAAGTCCTAATATTTAAAAGTTAAGGTGTCCATAAATGAATTACCAACTTTATTACACAGATCTCTGGCTTGTAGGAAATATTTTCCTAAATGTCTTAGAACCAACATTGTGACTGCCTATAAGACAAGCCTCAGAGTCTCTCAAATTGTTCCCATGTTTGAATGTCAGTGTCATTTTACCCTCTAGTCTCTGCTTCTTCCTCTTCCAGTCAGTATGAATGCTACATTCTCATTTAGTTCATTCTACCTGGGATTCCCAGAGCTGCACTTCACCTCCTCCAGAACCAAACAAAACCAGAGCAAAGACAACTTTCCCGGACCTTCAGAAGCCGCTGCACAGATAGAACAGGGGGACCAGAGCTCAGAGTACACAGCGTTAGCAAAAGGAAAGGGGGAAGAACTTGGGAGTTTTATTCCCTTTCCAGACCTTTGGGCTCTCACATGACAGTTCCATAGTGTACTGGTTTTGCCCACTGTAACCATGCCACACTCACTCTGGCCTGACTCAGCAAGGCTCTGTTCAGGCCGAACACTGTTCTCACTCAGAACTAGTTCCAGTAAGTGAGGCCCTGGAGACTGAAACGGAAAGGTGGCGTCCAGATCTCCAGACACACACAGAGACCCTCCCCCAAACAAGGGGTGCTGTCCTGGACCTGGTCAGACACACAGAGACCCTCCCCCAAACGAGAGGTGCTGTCCTGGGGATGGCTGGACACACACAGAGCCCCTCTCCCACAAACAAGTGTGCTGTCCTTGGCCTTCTCGCTGGCTCTGTGACTCAGAAGGCATGGCTTTCTTGATCACGGTGACGCCTTAGACTGGGTTTTCCAGGAAGACACAGGAAAAGCTTCAGAGTAGGATGGGGCATCCTGCCAGCTCTCAGGACTGTGGGGAACTGTGTGCTGCAAAGAGGAGTGGCAGCAAGTCCTGGCAGAGCAGAAGAAAGGCCCTTCAACAGCCACAGTACACACACTTCTGAAGAAGCCACAGTGGCTTTGCAAGGAGCAGGGGCCAATAGGGTAACATCCTTCCAGGTTCCCTGTCTACACTCAGTGACTACATGGTATTTAAGGACAGCAGCAATGAGCCATATTTATAATTTGCAATTGAAACCCACACCAGGTTTCCATAAACATTCTTACTAATATTCTTTGACAGCTTTTCCTGGGTCAGCTACAAATGAAGATGTTACAAAAAAAAAAAAAAAAAAAAAAAAAAAAAAAAAAAAAAAAAAAAAAAAAAAAAAAAAAAAAAAAAAAAAAAAAAAAAAAAAAAACAAAAAAAAAAAACGCTTTCTTAGCAAAGACAGGATGGAAGGGGAGTAACCAGGAAGCAAAACAGCAAGAACCCATCTAGTGATCTTCATATTTGAAGGATTTTGCCACTGTAATCATGGCCTATGGTGCTCCCCACACTAGCCACTTGTGAAGTTCGAGCATTTGAAATATACTATCATTTTTCCCTCCAACAGAGCATAGCCAACATTAGGTACTCCACAGGTCTGAACTACCATTCAGATAACCAGAACTCATTGGTCACTGTAGCTTTGAGGCTGGTGGATACCTCTGATATAATTACAGTATGTTATGAACCTGGTCCCAGCAGCCTCTCTATAGAGTCAAATACGACCAGCCACGACCTTCTGGCAGCTCCAACCATACCACAATTTGCACCAGCTTCAAATTTCAGTTCTGACCTTCCTGGATGTGGAGTCGTGCAAAATGTGGCCCCGGTAAAGTTCTGAATCCACAGCCACCAAAAGCAACTTAAAAAAACAAGACTGCAGTGTCTCTGAGATGTCCTTGGGAACACTCACTCAGGAAGCATTACATGAGGTCTCTGCAGCTGCAGCTCTGAACACACAGTCATGCCATGCACCACAGGTAACCCCCATGTCCCAGCACACGAGTGATTGCTGCTGTCTGCACCTGTGCTCAGATCTAGACTACTGTAGATTATTTATCATTGTGTTTTTATTGTCCATATGAAGTATTCTGCTCTTATGAAAACTTAATTGTTTAATTATAGAAAATGAAGACTTTCAACATTTTCTTAGATTCTTCCCCAGAGTATATCAAATAGTCTATCTTTGATTGTATTGTGCTAAAATGTCTGATTTCTTAAAATGCTGTTGGAGCTATTGATGTTTTTTGTTCAAAACAAATCATTAAATAAATCTTGATGGAATTAAGACATATTTTTCTGAACATTTCTGAAATGGCTCAAGAGCTACTTCTGCCTGTGTGCATTACATATTTCTGAGATTTGGCATTCTAAGAATTGACAATTATATGATATTTGGGTTGGAGAAATGGCTCAACAGTTAAGATCATTTGCTGCTCCTCTAGAGGACCCAAATTCAGCTCCCAGCACCTATATGAGGAGGCTCACAACCACCTATAACTCCAACTCCAGAGCATCCATGGCTCTCTGGGTCACTTCTGGTACTACTTCTCTCTCTCTCTCTCTCTCTCTCTCTCTCTCACACACACACACACACACACACACACACACACAAATAAAACAAATCTTTAAGCATATATAAAAGATCAACTGAAAATGTTTTAGATGCTCTACATTCTGCAGTATTTAATACTTACCAAAATTTAATTATTTATGTAAAGTTAAGCAAGAACAACCATCTCATTAGTATGCAAATTCATTTTTGACTTTAGCAAATGGGAGAATTATTTGTACACCAAAGGACTGCTTAAGATACATTTCCCTGTGATGTCTGACTGGCAAATGTCTGGTCTGTAGCCTTATGTTTTATATCCAGGGCTGTGTAAAAAATTTCCAGGTGAGAAGGGGTCATGAAATTTCAGAAGATTTCATGAGATTTCAGAAATCTGGCTAGAGATAAACAAGACATAAAATACACACCTAATAACTAACCTAACCCTGATTCTTCAGAAGTAGAAAGCTTCCACAGAGGACACAGACCAAAACACTAATGAAAAGTCATGTCAAAGTCACCAAGAGAGCAAACAGGTACACGAACGCTAATGTGCCTTCCTGCTGTGGTTATTATATAACAAGGACACGGTGGCTGCCTTAGCTCCTGGGCCATTACTACATATCTTGAGATCATTCCTGATACTCTCAGGTAAAGGAACACCAAACAGTAGTCATTTATCTGACAAAAGACCTTGTTTTTTTTTCCTTTTCTATCAATCATTAAACAAGTAATGTCTTTTTATGTTATTGCTTTGACATTCATTAACACTCACGTCAGAGGAAATCTTGGCAATTAAAAATTCTATCAGCCATCGAAAGCTGTTTGGTTTCAACTTGCTACGAGTCATTTTTTTAAACGGAAGCCATAGCATCAAGATAGGTCAGGAACTCACCCCAAAGTTCAGCATGAATTATCTCTGTTATGACTCAAGTAGAAATCAGATTTTGACATCTCTGTACTAACTTTAAGGACAATCTGGACTGACCAGCCTAAGAGGAAGAAATGCCTCAGAAAAAAAAAAGAAAGCCAGAGAGCAACAAGCTGCCAGATTAGCACAGGAATTCCTGCCTTTGACAGGGTACAAACTTCAGGAGTGTTTCTACTAAAGAGCTCACTAGCATCTCACACACTTGAAAAAGCCCTACATAAATCCCTTCTGTTTGGAGACAAGGAGCAAGTGTCCAATGGGACAAAGTGAGAGCCTTGCCCAGTACAGAGTGGCTTGCTCATTTCCAGACCACTCCCACTGTGGGAACATCACCCATAAAAACTGATTATATATCATCTACGGCAATCTCATCACACAGCATTGAGAGAAATAAAACTGAGCAAACACTTCCCTTTTTAATAAAGAGCAATTTAGAGGGTGGGATGAGAACAAATTTCCTTCTTGGAAAAAATCTGTGTGTTGTAAATGCGTCTTTTATTTAAGGAGTGGATTAACCTTGTGCCATCTGTCTTCACGCACATCTACTTTACAGAGAGTAAAACTGGATGGAAGGAGATGCCCCACCACTTCTCAACATACACATAACATGCTAGAAAGACACATCTAGAGCACTCCCTTCTGTCCACATCTACTTACATTGTCTTTTCAGTACGGAAATTATGTTACTTAATGAAAATCCAAGGTTGACTGTGGCACTAAAATCCTGTAGTGACTTAAGGTACTTAGAACAGAAAAGGTCACATAGACGTAGCCCTCTTCTGAGACCCAAAGCATTCGAAAAGACTTGGGGCATGGAATTATCTGCACTCATTTATTCATCCAGCGAACAGTAAAGACACAACTTTACAGATGGCGGCCAAGCTAAGAAGGAAACACGACACTGACCTGTGTTTCACCAGCTTGATGTACAAATCCAGGCTTTCAGGATTTGTAATGGGCTTTGAATGTTCTCTGGGCCCTTCCTCAGCATTGTTCAGGTTCAGTAAATGAAAGCAATACAGGCTTTAAGAAGGATTCCAAACTATGACGGGGAGATTTAGAAATGAACCCCAGCATCACCATGGATAGAAGATGCCAAGAACCACTCATATCATGGTGTTCTTCAGGCCAAGATAGATGCCATTTTCCTGAGTGGTTCAGAAAAAAGCTCCAAGAAGTAAGTAAGAAAGGGAAGTTTCTACAGGCAGAACTGTGATGAGGAGATCCTTGTCAGTACGCGAGTTTTCACTAGGAACCGGTTCAGAACCACTGTCCTCCTGTAGTCATTGCTCACTAGGAACAGGTTCATAACATTGTCCTCCTGTAGTCATTGCTCACTAGGAACAGGTTCATAACATTGTCCATCTGTAGTCATTGCTCACTAGGAACAGGTTCAGAACACTGTCCTCCTGTAGTCATTGCTCACTAGGAACCGGTTCAGAACCAATGTCCTCCTGTAGTCATTGCTCACTAGGAACCGGTTCAGAACCACTGTCCTCCTGTAGTCATTCCTCACTAGGAACCGGTTCAGAACCACTGTCCTCCTGTAGTCACTGCTCACTAGAACAGGTTCAGAACCACTGTCCACCTATAGTAGTCATTGCTCACTAGAACAGGTTCAGAACCACTGTCCACCTGTAGTCATTGCTCACTAGGGACAGGTTCAGAACCACTGTCCACCTATAGTCATTGCTCACTAGGGACAGGTTCAGAACCACTGTCCACCTATAGTCATTGCTCACTAGGAACAGGTTCAGAACCACTGTCCTCCTGTAGTCATTGCTCTCTAGGAACCGGTTCAGAACCACTGTCCACCTGTAGTCATTGCTCACTAGAACAGGTTCAGAACACTGTCCACCTATAGTCATTGCTCACTAGGAACCGGTTCAGAACCACTGTCCACCTATAGTCATTGCTCACTAGGAACAGGTTCAGAACCACTGTCCACCTATAGTCATTGCTCACTAGGAACAGGTTCAGAACCACAGTCCTCCTGTAGTCACTGCTCACTAGAACAGGTTCAGAACCACTGTCCACCTGTAGTCATTGCTCACTAGGGACAGGTTCAGAACCACTGTCCACCTACAGTCATTGTTCACTAGGAACCGGTTCAGAACCCCACTGTCCATCTGTAGTCATTGCTCTCTAGGAACAGGTTCAGAACCACTGTCCACCTGTAGTCATTGCTCACTAGGAACAGGTTCAGAACCACTGTCCACCTGTAGCCATGGCTCAAAATGTAAGAGCAAAGACACCATGATTCAGAGGGTAGTTTATTACAGACAAATGGATGATGCTTCAAACACTAGCTCTACCCACAGACCATAAACCCGTCATGCAAACTGAGGCACAGAGGTATGGCTGTGCCCTCCTGCCCAACCCTCGTTGTAGCTCCTCATAACTCCTGTCCCACCAGAACTGCAGTGGAAGTGCTTCTCATGTGATTCTACCGCGATCAACAAGTCGCAGGAGAAAGCAACAGAAGAATTAGGATTGGAGCACACTATCAGGTCATTTGGTTTGACTTTGAACTATTACTACCGCCCCATCTTAACCTTGGGCCCATTATTCAAACCCTTTCCAAGTAAAGTTCACTCAACCACACTTAGACGTCATTTCATGTTCATGAAACAGTCTGATACACAGCATTTCTTCACCCTTTTGAGTCAATATCCCTATCCCAGATATACCAGCAGACTGTTTAGCCAAAAAGGAAAGTTGAAGGTTAGTCATTTAATTGAAGCCCTGAATTAAATAATGTTGCTACATGTTTTGGGGTGGGATGCCATGTAGATAGATTAAAGCCTGATGTTTGGTTTCCTCTCTATACCCCCAAAATAATCAAATATAAAAAGAAATCCCATAATTTTTTTTTGCTAAAATTGAGTTGAGGAGAGCTGGGGAGATGCTCATTGGGTAAAACTGTTGGCTATACAATCAAGAGAACCTGAGTCTGAATCCCCAGCACCTATGTAAAAAGTCAGGTGTGGCTACACATGCCTGTAACCCCAGTTTTAGGAGACAAAGGCAGGGAGATCCCAAGAGCTCATTGGCCACGCAGTCTAACCAAAATGGAGAGCTTCTCATTCAGTGAGATACTCTATCTCAAGACAGCAGGCCCACACGCATGCAGCACACACACACACACACACACACACGCATGCACGCACGCATGCGCAAACTGAGTTTAAGAAATCTTCAATATGAACCTGCATGTGTTTCAAATGTTGTGTACTTCAAATACCCACATCTATTAGCCTGTCTTTCCTTCTCTTTTCCAACAGCTCTGGGTGTGGGCCCCAGAAGCCTTGCAGAGATTAAGGGGCCCACTGTTGGTGCTCTGGTTGGCGGCGGGCCCTCACAGCAATCTGCTCTCATAGTATTCTTGCTTATTTTCAGGGAGCACTTCAGATTTACGCTCACATAAGATCACCATTTCTTGGCCGTCGGCCTATTGTCATGAAGGCATAACCTTTGTCCATGAGCTGCTCAGCCCAGTGCCATAACCATAGGCTGAATAAAGGGAGTGGGAGCCTCTTCTCTCACAATAAGAAATCACAGATGTTATAGTATAACTGGAATTCCCATGCTAAGTCCAGAGCTCTGGAGTGGTAGACGGTCCCCAATGACGAGTGCTGTATAAATCAGTCACAGGGAACTGACTGGTGAAATGCTCTTACAGTGACTGTGAAGTACGCATGGCTGTGCCATCTCACCACTTTTGAGTTGCTCGAGTAGACTTAAGACCTATTAAAATGTTCTGTTTTCCCTTAAAGAATTACATTCCTAGTCTTCATCCTACGTCTGCTGTGTACTGGGAAATAAGTCGAACTATGCCACTATGCCAGTTCAGTAAATACTTAAAGTGAATTCTCCTAAACCTTCCAAGTATCTTCCCTTCTCAGCCAACCCCCCCCCACCATGCCACAGGCCACCCACTCCATCTTCTTGTCGCCTGCCATCTTTGTGCTTTCTGGAAGCTCTACAGTTAGGAATTCCTCTCTTAAAACCCAGTTCACCCAGATTTAGACACTAACCCAAACAAGCTGGGACTCAGAGCGGAGTAGAGCCCAGCTAACCACTGCCCTATTACAGCAGGTCACTGCACTTCTATACGGGAGCCTGGGGCTCTATTTGCTTTTACAGCCACTCCAACACCTTGTTGGGTTATATTATGATTTGTCGAGGCCTCACGCAGTAAGTGGTCCTAAACGAAGACATGAACTTTTTCCTGTTTCTTGTTCTGTCACAAGCTAATGAATTCACTTGAAGCAATCTTACTTTATAACCGTTCTGTGAGTTCGCTATCCAGCCCTTAGCTACAGCTCTCGTTGTTGAGGATGCTGCCATGTTGGCAAATGTGGAATTAATTAAATGTCGGTGTGATTCCATCAGATAATAACACAGTTCATCTTTACTCATACAGCATTGCGATTATTCTCTGAAAACAAAACAGAAGCAAAGAGTGCGTGTCTGACTAAATCAGGCCAAACCAGCATGATTTTCCTTCTCCAATCAAAGCATTCTTTCCTTCCTCTTAAAGCTGACACGTGATTACAGGAACACAGAACGCTGTAAATAAAGAGAACTGGCCATTCCTATCCCGGGAAGCAAGACGCTAGGCAATCCACCCTAGGGAAAATGGGGACAAAATATGCCTTTTTAAAAATCTGAATTCAGACAATAAACAGCAGCAGTGTTGATAGCCCCTGGCTTTTCACTCCCAGTCAACAATAGTGGCACGTCCCATGACTTTACATTTTCAACACTCTCCCCAAACAAAGCAATGAAACGTAAGATGCTGTGAATGAGAGTCTGAAATTTAAGGAGGCAGGATAATGGCTTGCAGGTGTGGACATTATTCATATTTTAAACTAAATTAAATTCTTCCCCATTGCTCTAGCAAAATCAATACAATGCAATTACCAAAGGTGAGATGCTTCTAGTATTTAAATATACACTAATTTTGATGACAGTTTTCACTCATGCTAACCAAAGAAAGGACGTTGATAGGATTTATATTAAGAATAATATGCAGGTGGAACATAGGCACTAATCCTTCATTTACAGCCTAAAAAATGCTATGAAATTCATAAACCCCAAACTCAGAATCCCTTTATGCCGATTTCCTTCAAGTATAAATCACCAAGGAGGAGGTTGAACCCAGGAGAGAGACGAGCCTCTACAAGGGTCCAGCTTGCTTAAGTACACAGATGGTGTTCAAAAGGAGCTGTCGTTTTGCAAGTTGCTGGGCTGTGGGTTCTTGATTGGTTAGTTGTGGGGGGGGAGCACAGAGAGGGACACAGGCAGAGTGAGATGGAGAGAATGCCTACCTCCAGCAATGTGTGCTGAAACTGAGCATGCTCAATCTGCGTTTGTGGCTTCATGAGAGGTAGGAAAGGAAGAAGAAACAAACACATGTACAAAGTCCTGTTTGCCATGTTAGCACGGCGTGAGATAACAGAATAGGGCTGGGGGAGACAGTCTGAACCCTGTGGCCACACCTACACGTGGGGAAAGCTGAGGCTGTTCAGAAATCTGCATCCTTTAGCTTGAACCTGAGCTTCTGTTGCTCTTGCAAAACAGAGGCAGAAAGAAATCAGAAAATTAGCATAGCATGAGTACTTGGCAATTATTTGTCTCAACGAGTTGTATTTCATTCTACAACATGGAAAGAATGATTTTTTACAATCAATTTGGGAAAAAAATGAAGGAAAAAGTAATTTCCTTTTTTAATTAATTAGGATTATACCAACCTTGTCTAATTTCTTTTTATAATTTAAACAGAGCCATCCCTGAACAAAATGAGTGGGATACTCATCTTCTGATTTCTTTACTACTTGCTGAGGAGAGATGGAGTAGGGCTTGGCTACCCCAGTTCACAGTGTTTCCTTTAAGACTGAGTGCCAAAAAGTCACATCGAAAAGCAACCCTGTGGTTGAATGACACCTAGCAGTTTAATAAGTAAGTCCTTCCTGTGGGAATGAGGACCGTAGAAGCTGAATTAAGTATGTGGCTGAATGAGGAGGAACGGTCTCAGGATGAGTTCTACACTCTCTATAAATTCTAACCCACCAGCAGCCTCACTTCCCTTCTCCCTACAAGACAAGTGAATTCTTCGCTATTCTTTCCTCTCTATTTGAAGACACGTTGACATCATTTTCTGAAAACACACCTATGGAACTCATGGCCAACTCGTTTCAAATAAGGAAGTGTATCTGTTGCTACTCTATTTGGTCTTTTTTGACCTGTGTTTACTAAATGCCAACTGTGGCCTTGGTCTGGAGATTCATAAAACACAGAAGCTATTCCGGGGTCATTCATACCAGTCTGCAGCCTCTAGGATCAAACTGAGAAGAGAAAATATAAGACAATAGAGTGAGGGGCATTCAAACACAAATTCTTTTTATTTATTTGTTTGTTTGCTTGCTTGCTTTTATGTTGGGGAGGGATGAGCATGAGTAAGAATGCGGCACAGATTTTGCGCGGAGGTCAGAGGACAACTTTCAGGAGTCAGATCACTCCTCCCGCCTGTGGGTTCCAGGGTCAAAGGCAGGTTGTCAGGCTTGGCGACAAGAACCTTTTCACACAGTACCTTCAGCACACTGTAGCGGAAGCCTGCAAGAAGTGTTTGCAGACCTGGTGTTTCACAAATGCTGTATGGTCTTTCAAATGAACAAGAGTCAAATCATATTTCCAATATCCTAAATGCAACGAAAAGGAAGGAAAAGGAAGGGCTATCCTCTCCTCTCTGCCCTTCACCATCACTGCCTCCTACTACTACCTGGTTAGGTTTGTTTGGAATTTTTAGTTTTCTTCTTTTGCCTCTTAGCTATGCTAGATGGGCATCACCTAAACAGTTCCTTCCAAAGAAGTAGAAGATGAGCTTCTAAACAGTGGGGGCAGACACCGAGTGTCCACAGAGGGCTGGAAAGTGCCTGGGATTGCAGCACAGAGGGCTGGAGAGTGTCTGGGGCCTCAGCAAGATGAAGAGTTGCTTTTAGGAATAGTGAAACTGGTTCAGTGGAAAGAGTCCAATCCAAGAGACTACAAAGAAGTGCAGATTTCTCGTGTTTGGTCAATCGAAGCAATTCCATTGCCCCTCATGCATGAGCAATGGGTTCTGAAGGAATTGTTCAGTCCTTCAACCCTCAAAGAACCAACTAAATGAAATAATCAGTATCATTCTTGGCTCAACAAATACTCCTAAAGGCCAATCCAATTATGTACTTCCTGACAAGCCCGGCGCTCCAACATACTTTGCTGTTTCTTTTAGACACTTCTTTACTGGTGTCCTAATTTAACTTAGTCTCAGTATTGGTTTACCCTGTCTGCTGCTCACATAAGAAAAATGTAATTTAGCAAAAATTGTTAACAAGTACGAAAATCAGAAAGTCTATTAAAATGTATATCCTTAGCTCCAATCTTGTTTTCTTCTGTTTGAAGCCAGTGATTGAGTAATGATATGTATAAAACGCAAGTGAGCATAAAGAACTCTGTGAAAAGCAGTGACAATGAGACACTGCTTTGTCCACTAGCCCATGGCGGTCAGCGCGAGACCCATTTGAAAGTCTTTTCTAATAATTCTAAACATAAACAAGGGGCTGAAGAGATGACCAGACCTGAGCTTGCCCAGCACCCATGTCGTGTGGCTCATAACTGCAGCCCCAGGGTATCTGACCCCCTCTTCTGGCCTCACATGCACACACCTGGAAACATATGCACACATAATTAAAAGTGAAATAAATCTCTAAACATAGTTATCTGAAGTAATGTCTAGTAGAATATATCCCATGTCCACAGTCAGCCACCCCAAACTGAAGCAGCTTTGAAAACATCTGATACTACAGTATGAGATATAAAGCAATTTAGAAAGTCCTTAGTCGTGAGGGCTGAGTTTTGTTCCTGCCCCATCTTTGTATTTTTCTCTTAATATGGTCTTGTTAAAGTTATTCTTATGAACATGTCTTTTCCCAGCAAAATACTCTCCTGATGCTTTGGCTAACCCTTCTTATATACCAGGCACTTTGCTGATATTCCTGTTTATAGTAGATGCTCAGAAAACTTTTATTACAGTGAGATATTAAGAGAACTTACAGATTTCTTTATTTTGTTACCAATAAATTTCTATCGCTGTAAAAGGAAAAACATTCCTAATCAGGATGAATGAGGTTACAAACTCTGGGTACTGATAGGATCCAATAAGTATTAACAGGATTGGTGAAGACTCATGTGAAAATCAACCCCCTAGCTTTTTATACCATTATTTATTGTAGTAGTTATGGTGAGCTGAGAGGGACTTCTTAATTCCTCATATGACCATCTTTGGTGCAGTCAATTAATTTCAGATTTTATTGCATTGCTTAAGACCCCTCCTTAATGCTTTAATCTCATGATACAGGGAGATGGAAAAGGCAAGTGCCACAGGTCATCATGGGAGTCAAGGGGAATCACAACTTGCATCTCAATTACAAGTCAGGGATACATAAATGGTTACCTAATCACGGAGCAAAGTCACACCATGTTTCTGAGTTCTACAAGGGAGGAGAGAGAGAGAGAGACAGAGAGATAGAGAGAGAGAGAGAGAGAGAGAGAGAGAGAGAGAGAGAGAGAGAGAGGAGAGAGAGAGGGTGAGAGAGAGGAGTCCAAGGAGGTAGAAGGAAGGCAGGCGTGTCTTGCCAGCAACCAGGGCTTCCAAGATACTGGTAAACTTATGCAAGAGATAAAGCTGTCTCACAATGGACACGTAGACTGTCTGTGCCAGGGCCCAGCCCACTGGAAATCAGAGTTGGTGGAGTATGTGATTAGGGTTCTGTTTCATGCCACACCTTTCAGTGGAGGTCATCTTTCCAGTCATTAAATAATCTAAGAGTGATGTGCACACAGAAGAGTTTGTTCCTTATCTTCTCCATGTCACACCTGGTGCTTTCCATGGACTCTTTGTTCTTGTTTTAACAAAGTTGTGTAAAGGTGTTTTTTTTCCTTCCCAATGGCTTTCTTGAACTTGGCAGTTTAACCCTGTAACAGCCAGAGTTCTTGAAGCTTCACTCCTCTAGAAAAAAAGTTAGCTGTTAACAAAAGTAATACAGAAATTAAAATGATTTTGACTTCAAACAATATACGCCAGCCGTGGTTAAAGATCTTCCTTCAACTGTATTTTGCTAAATTACTTGTTACCATTTCTTTAAAGTAAATACATTAATTCAGTATGAGATGGTAACTTAACTCTACTTCAAATCTTTTCTATGCCACTACTGTGTGGGTGCTTAAGTTGAAAAACAAATGAGGAAATAAATTCACCACAATTATAAGAAATCATATAATAAATATAATCAGTCCTTATAGTGCATAAGCACAAGGAAAGCATCAGTTTTATTGATATAGACCTTCAACATTGCCCATCTCAAGGCTGGGTGGCAGATCATCGAGATTCATTTCATCCCATTCAGCAGGTGAACAATGCAAGGGGCTGGGGATGTGGCTCCATGCTAGAAGACACGCCTAGTGTGTGCAAGTCCTTGAGTTCAGTTACCAACACTGCAGCAAGAATGGAAGAAGAAAATGGAGAAAGGGAGGGAGGGGAATAAATGGAGAGAGAGAGGACGTAAGGAAGTTTAGAAAGGAAGTAAGGAGGCAACCCTTTCAGACATTAGATGACCTGGTTAAATTAGAAGAGAGAGAGAAAGGGAGGGAAGGAGAGAGGGAGGGGCAGGCTCTAGGCCAGGGCTGCGGTCTCCTGGGCCCCCACACGTCACAGAATGCTGACTTTCAGAGACAGCACATTCTCCTGGTGCCACCTGCTGCCATCCTCCTTCTTTAGGGCTCAGGCCCCACCCTGCTTCTTCAGCAGACTCCCTGCCTCTGTCAAACCTGTGTATGTCACCACGTGGCACAGGTAACATCTGATCACCTCTGAACTTTGACTTCCAATCCAGATGCCCTGCTAAGGAGCTTAGTCACATGGCCGACTGCTCACTGGGTGGCATCTCTTCAGGCTTTCACAGACAGCCCAAGTTTTCCACGCAGTACTGGTCATGCGGGTTTCTCTCTCATCAGTAGGCACAGCTGTAGTACCCACACTGTGCCCTCAGTTTCCCTCCTCTACCCCTAATATCTGACCCATAATTCCTAGACAGTCATTACAGAAAAGTCCCAATTTCCCCTCCCCCTGGGTGCTGCCAGGACTCTGCTCTGAACTGCATCAACCCTCCCGAGACTATGCAGCCAGACTTTATTTCCCCTTGCCTCAGTCTCTGTCTGATTCCAGCATAAGCCCTTTCAAAGCAAAAGCATGTTGTGATATAGTATTGCATAAAACAGCATGTGACTTCCCATTATCATTTCTAAATTAAAACTATTAATAGATAATACATTCAAATGTCTCTAATCGCCCAAAAAGATAAGGAATGAATGCCTTCCCACCATTCCTGTCTCCCAGCTACCGATTCCCTCCTACTCCCACATGCAACTGCTCCTCCTTCAGATGCCCCTCGCTATATGACCAAGATCTGAACAGCTCCCTCACCAGACTCTACTTCTTGGCCACTAGCCCTCTTTTTATACCCAGCACTTGATGCTCTCCTCTGACATTCATTGCTGCCATGAATGAAATCTCTTCCTGCCTCAGGTACTGCCTGTACTATGACTCGGGTTAAACCAATGTCCCCCTTTCTCCTCTACCCTCGTGCTGTTGCTTTAGACGTAATGGTGTTGAACGGTCCATTTGCCTCTATTGATGATGGAGCAAAATGATCTCATGGTCATGATCCCATGCCAATTTATTCATGGTTTCCTATGGTCTCTCTTACTAGATGATTGATTAACTCCAAAAAGGCAAAAGTTGTGTTTATTCTACAGTTCTCCAGGGAGAACACTCAGTCTCTTAGAAAAAGAGGCTCTACACATTTTAGACTCAATAAGTATTAAATAAAGTGAATAAATTGATACTTCTTCTGTAAACACCAGAGGTTTAATTAAGCTTTTCCTAAATTGTTACACCTCCAGAGACAATGAAATGCACTGTGTAGCTGGGGAGTTAAATGGAGCACACTGCTTCTAAAATCGTGAGGGGGTGGAGCTCTTCACCCAAAGAATTCTGTATGCTAAAGAACGTCATGGTTTCATACCCACAGTGCTCCAGGCATTGTAAATATTCTATCTACTCTTCAAAAATAAAGGGCAAACAAGAATTGCATATTTCCCATGACATCTTATGATACATTCACAACTCCGAAGACCTTGTGTAATTTCACGCAGTATAACTAAGCTCCTTTGTCATTTGTCACCTAACAGTTTTCTTTTACTTATTCGCAGGCACATGGCTATTATTTTTCAGATCTAAATAAAGGCATTTGCGTCCATAGAATTTTAGGGGGAAACACTTTTCAGTGTTTATTTTGTTTTCCTCTTTGAAAGGGAAGATGTCTAAGGGCTTGCCCCGAGTGAACTTGGTGTGATCAACTTGGAATTTTTCCCCATAAAAGGCATGTCTTCCTTCTCACCATGATGGGGCTGGACATCGAGGGATACTTCCAGACATTTCCCTTTCAGGTTTCAAAAGGAAGTATTAATCAAGCAGAAGATGGGAAATTATGACATGCCACTGCTGAGGTTTCATTCCAGAGGCCAGGATTCAGTTGATCACAGGGTACAGGTGACTATCCATCAAGTAACCATCATAACACACATTAAAATGTCTGGGCTAATCAGGACAGAAGCCAAAAATAATATCTTTTGCTGACACTCAATGAAGACTATCAAAGGAATTCCCCTGAAAATATACTCTACAAACATGCAAGACAGAAACAGAAAATGACGTAAAAGGAATTCTTCCCCACGGTTCCCCTAACGGAAGCACCACTTGCTTTTAGTGAAAAACATGGAAAAGCTTCTTTCCCACATACAGCTTTCGATTACAAAATGGTTAAGGCAACCTCAAAAGCAAATGCATGGCATTCTGACCTAACAGCTACCAGGGAGTGTGATAAATCTTCAACTTACATTAAACACTAGTCACAAAGGGGTATAACTACTGAGTCCCCTCCTATCTTCCCAATCCTTGCCCCCAACAATGAGCTGCTTCTAGAAAACAATGGCAGTCACATACTCAGCAAACCTAAAGCCGTGTGGCATACACTGGAAGAACAAAAACCAAACAAATGAAAAAGCCTCTCTGTTTGATGTAAGATCTGTGCAGATCTTCCTTACAAATGCGGGAATTGCTCTCATTTCTCTACAAGCCTCAAGTCTTCACCTAGACTATCAATCAATATTTGAGGCAGTTATTGTTGGAAAAATCATAGTCAAAGATCCAGAATAGATTAAATATTTGAGTTTTGATTCCTATGAACACATGCTATCCCTTCTCAATCTTAAAACCCCTCTCCCTTTCTCACACTTAATTGCATTCTCTTCTTACTGCTTATTTACCTAAAATGCTCTTAGACTACCAAGAGCAGAGTTTAAGCTTCTCTCTGTTGCCCATAGCCTCTATCTCTGAGTTTTTACATGCAGTAGATACAACAAAATCATCAACTGGGTAACGAATTAGATTATAAAGGTAAATAATAGAAAATAAATTATAAAGAAAAACAGGAAAATAAGCAAACTCAGCATCCATGGAAAAATAGATATTTCAGCTTTGACAACTCTGCTACTATTTCTCACAAGGTGTCTTGGGCCAGCCAGACCCTGCTTAATGATGTCCTTCACAATGATGCTTACAAAGGAAATGTGGGTTCTCAGGTGCATCCATCCCATGAGACAGATGGGTGCGCTGGTCAACACGAGCAATTGAGTTATATCGCTGAGCACAAGCACGCTCCCCACTCTGCCTTAGGAAGGTGATTAGGAAAATATCTCTCAGGAAAACGCACAAAAAGGCTTACACTGCGAGTGAATACGGACAAAGTGGTGATCTTATACAAAAACCACGGACAGTTCAGGACAGCCAACCACAATAAATCCTTCGTCAAATGGGCCTTCTCTCAAAATAAACAAATAGTTGAAAACACCCTAATTTTGAATAACTGTCTTGAAACTTGAGTACTGTACCTATCTTAAAAAAAAATCAGAAACACTTCCCCAAATGATTAGCCTTGAGTGCACATATCAGTTGCTTCGTAGATGAAGAAATGTCAAGTGGCAGCAGAAACAATGGCAGGCTTTCCTGAACAGCACAGGCATATTTCTTCCTTAGACATAGTTTACATAATGCAGGAAATGGCTTCATCTGGTTCCTGGTCTTTCTGATCAAGTGAAAAACCTTAAAGGAAAAAGTAATTCTTTCATATTTTACTTTTTTTTTTGGGGACTTTTGTTTTTCACAAGTTCTATTTTCCCTAAATTGAAAATGGGAACTGGACGTGTGTGGAGAGTCATGCCTTCTAAGAAATGCTTCACTAACAGCAAACTCATGGCCCCTTTCACCAGTTTGCAGGTGGTCAAAAGAAAGGAAGAAAACAAAAAGTCTGTGATTTGGAAAAAGTTGATTCTATGGTTTATGATGAAATGTTCACTTTTAAAAAAATTGACTCCAAGGCCTTCCTCAACAGAGCAATTCCTTGGGGTGTTTGAAAGGGTGGCTGATTAAACAGAAGAGCTGGTGATACCAGATGAGGCCAGAGGGGGCGGGGCCTTCTGAGCATGAGGGCAGCTTTGCATTCTACTCCCAGGGAACTGGGAGACCACTGGGTGGTTTTGAACTAACTTGTGTTTTAATCCATCACTTCGGCTGGCTGTGCAGAACAGACAGTGACACTACAGAGGGGAAGTGAGGAGTGGCCAGTTACACGCTGCCTTCCTCAGGCAGGAGACGGTGGTGATCTGGATCAAGATGGGGAAGTGGTCAGAGCAGCAGGATTCTGAACGGAATCTGAATAAACAAACTAATGTGGTCTGGTGATTATCTAAATATAGGTGAGAGGATGAAAACCAGCAAGGGTGCTTCCAAGGGTTTCCTCACTGTGAGCGCCTGAGAAAATGAGAAATGCTAGAAAAGGAGCAGTTTTAGAGAGAAAGGGGCAAAAAGCCAAGAGTTCAATTTTTCTTTTATGAGTATGCATGCGCACGCACAAGCAAGCAAGTGCGTATTCATCCGTACGTGTGTGCGTGTATGTGTGTGTGAAGTTCTTGTATATGTGTGTGTGAAAGCTTGTTTGTGTATATGTGTGCATGCATGCCCATGTATGCTCATGCATTCACATTTGCGTGATGTTTTTGTGTATATAGAGACCAGAAGGAAACTTTAGGTGTCATCTTCAGAAGCATGATTCAGCCTGAATCTCAAACTACTAAAGCTAACAATTAGGCTAGATTTGTTGGTCAGCAAGCTCCCAGCAGTTCCTTTCTCTAGTCAAGATTACAAGCACATACCCCTCCACTCACCATTCATACATGGGTCCTAGGAACGAAACACCAGTCTCCATGCTTAGGAAGCAAACCACCTCCTGAGCCTCAGATCTGAGTTTTTAATGTTAATGTTGAGTGCATGGTGGCGCACGCCTTTAATCCCAGGATTCCAGAGGCAGGGGCAGGTGCATCTATATGAGTTCAAGGCCCATCCTGGCCAGCATAGTGAGCTCCAAGACAGTCAGGGCTACATAATGAGACGCTATATCAAAGCAAATAGATAGATGATAGATAGATAGATAGATAGATAGATAGATAGATAGATAGATAGATAGATAGACAGACAGACAGACAGATGAGTCACTGATTAATCAGCCATCTAAGGAGGCCTGTTGATAGTGGAAAGTTGGGTCTCCAAGTCCTCATGCAGAATAATGAGGGTAGGGCCAGCGCTGAAGCTCTGATGTGAGTGAGATCACCTTCCATTGAGCATGAATAAGAACAAAGGTTACAAGAGATCCAAGTATCGAGCCTCAGTGTTTCAGTGCCTACAGGTCGCCAAGGACAAGGAAGCCACTAGACAGATTTGGCAGCAACCAGTGAGCTGGAAAAGCAGAGTTGATTGAGTTGCAGGAAATCAAGCTGATCTAGTTTTTCCAAAAGAAGGAAGTGATTAATTGAACTGAGTAAAGTGAAGCTTGAGAACTGAGCATAGGCTTTGGCAATATGGTGGTCACAAAAGTCTAAATAAGAACCTCTTTGGTCCAATGTGAGATGAGAACGTGCAAGAAAGAGCACGTACTCGGCTCCAAGAAAATCAGAGAATCAGAAAAAAATAATGGAAGAGGTAGGTGCGGTCAAGAAAGAGTGGCATTTGAGCTGAGCCTGGTGTTACCAGCCTGCAGTCACAGCTGCTCAGGAAGCTCGGGCAGTATGACGCAGGTTCAATACCAGAATGGGATACAGGCTGAGTTAAAGGCTAGTCTGGGTAACTTATTGAGTCACTGTCTCAGAATAAAAGATAGAAGGGGATGGGGGCTAGGGAGGTTGAGGATATGACTAGTAGTAGAACACTTGGTTAGTATGTGCCTGGCCTTGGTTAAGCAACATAAGCTAGCCTCAAACTCACAGTGATCCTCCTGCCTCATCTCCTGAGAGTTGACATTACAGGTTAAAAGATTCACTTGTCAAGATGTAGACTAGTACAGCGTGCTTACACATTGATGGAAATGGTCACAGGGAGAATAAAGTCCAATGAAGCTCCAGAGAGGGGGCAGCATCGCTAGAGATGTAGACAGATGGGAGAGGACTGGATCCAGCACACTCGGGGAAAGAACTCCCCTTAGGTCTGAGTAAGAACCACCAAGGGCAGAGTAACAGGAGAGAAAGCAGGCAGAGAGGGGCAGATAGGGAAGACCCTCTCAGTCTACCTTACCTTCTCACTTGGAAACCAAGGCTACTTTTTAGCCACAGATCCTGAAGGAGAGAAATGTGTGGGTTGAGGAATATAAAAGGAACAAAGTGTGTTTTTATAGAAGGTGCAGAGAAGGAAAGCTGGAAGTGTTAACCAGGACTGGGAATTGGCCGAAGGAGAAGCACAGGAGTTAAGGTCATATGTAAGAGAGTTCTTATACTTGAGGAGCTCTTACTTACTAATTAACTCAGATGACTACACCAGGGGAATCAGGTAGCCCCTGGCCAAAAGACAACTGCCCTTTCATCAAACCAAGACCTATCTGAGCCAGTCCATTCCTGCATTCTAATCCAATTCAATATACATTATGGTTTGCTGTTCCCTAGAATCTCAAGGAAGCCCTGCAGTTCAATAGTCCATCTCCTCGTTTCTTCTTGCACTCATTTTCATTGTTTTACTTATCACAAGGGAAGTATGAGAAGAAAAAAGAGGAGAAGGGTTAAAGGACAGGAATAAAAAATGATGTCCAGAAAGGAAATGGAAGAAAGGAGAAGGAAAGGGTACAAGAGAAAATGGAATTCATGACAGATGCTGACATAAAGAAAAGGCAAACAGACCATGGAGAACGAATATCATGGAAGAAATAAACTGCAAAACCACAGAGTTCAGAAACTCTAGAAGGAGGCTGGGATACCTTGGAATATCTGCAGTTAACCTTTTTTTTATTCCACTTAATGTTTATTCATATTATGAATATTATCAATGGACCACACTTACATATTCAGTCATATGACCTTCAATTATTTGTGGCAACGAATATTGGCATCTTGGAGCAGGAGGAACAACTAGGAAGAGGGTGAGTAAGATTACTGATCCTCAAATCCAGACTGGACCATGTTTTTCCCCTTCAGGGTTCATGTCCTCTCTGCTTGTGTTGCTTTCGCAGTGAGGATATGCAGACCGGGGTGACTTCTGAGCCAGTTGACAGAGCTTCCCACATAGCTCATCCTTCTCTGGCCAAGTCCAGAGGAAAACGGAGAAGAAAGACGGGGTAACCACCAGAATGGGCCCTGAAGCACTGACCCCAGGGATCTGAACGCAAAACAGATGGGACCCAGACACTCATCCAAGTCTCACACTGTCCTGTTCAGCTCTTTGGACACTTCATTTGGACATATTTGTTTATTCTTTTGAAAATATACTTGCACTCATGGACGGAGCATTAAAGTACATAGACAGAAATATTTTCTAGAGAGGGTTTGGCTATTTTCTCAGAAGGAAAGATGAGCTAAGAAAGAAGAATTCAAGTTGCTCAGCAGTCATTATCAATGTTGTGTGTGGCTTGGCATATTAGAGCTTGCACATTTTCTGGGGTCACATATGGGGATGAACAAGTTTATGCCAACATTCTAACAGATTTCCTTCTACAGTCAACAGTAGCTCTTGCTGCTTGACCTTCACACACCGTCATGGAGCCGAATGCAGCCTTGCAATCCTTCGTAGGGCAGTACTTCTAGACAGTCACTAGCCATAGGTGAAAAGAAGCACAGGAGTTGAAATCAATTTGTAATTTGTGATGTAGAAATATGTCATGATTAGGTGCTGAACACTGACCTATTCCCATGATTTGAAAAATATCACACAGGAGTCAATTGCGTGAATTTAACACTAAACTCATTTGCGCTTTGTAAACAATTATTTTCCCACATAGTCAATAAGAGTTGGTGCTTTCCTGACTAAAGTTAGAATTTTGGGGAATGGTTAAGATAAGTTATGCTTACATGAAGAAAAGTTATGTATTTTTGTAATTCAAAATAAATTTAGAAGCCGAGCCAGACCTGGGCTAAAAGCCATGGATGGCATCTACACTGTTTACAAACTTCGTTCTTTTAATAACTTCAAAGAATGACATTTCTAAGTAAACATTCTGCTGAGAAACACCAAGTGACTCTCCCCTCACCACATACACAGACTCATCATGCCAAAAGGTGCCAACCCTAACTAGGAAGACAGTCTTCAGAAACCATCTGCCCTAGCTATCCAGAAACCATCCGCCCCAGATATCCAGAAGCCACCCACCCCAGATATCCAGAAACCAGCTACCCAGATATCCAGTTCTAAGGAGTCTCACGTATAAAAGCAAAACTACATTTCTCAGGGTGCCTCAGTGAACCCTACTACCTAGTGACTGTAAGAGTCAAGCTTTGGGGTTCAAATAAGTCACCTTTAAAAGGTCTCATGGTTTTGTCTTATGTCTGTGGCTCCATAGATGATACTTGGAACACAAATATCACACAGGCAGGCGTTGTCCTGTACATTCACATGCCACACACTTCCTAGTGAAGTGAAGTATAATTTTAATCATGTCTTCAATATGGCATGCCTCATTAGTAAACTAAAAATGTCTACATGCTGTTCCTCATTTGCACGCCATTTTTGAAAGCAAAATATATTGTCATAATTTTCAGTAAACTAAATTAAACATCATGACCCCAATGACATAGAGATGGAGTTGACTTTATCCCAGTGTCAAGAATCTTACTAAATAGTTCTCTTTGTTATTACAGTCCTCAGAGCAACAGAGCCCAGGGATGGAGGATTGAGTAGGGACCAACAATGCCACCTACTTAGGCTCCTTGGAAGAATTTTATTTGTTTTATGGAAAATCCTTGCCAGTTCTGGCACTGAAATTAAACAAACCAGTGAAACCACAACATTCAACAGAGCACACCTTAAAAAAATGTTTTAGGGCTCCACATTTTCAGAAAAGTTAAACAGTTTTAGAAAGTATTTGGAGATACTTTCCTCTCTTGCTAGGACTGTCATTATATGCCATTCCAATTAGGGTTAATATCACTGAAAAGAAGGGGGACGAGGATGCCTTTTGTCAAACTCTGGTCTGAAGCTTGCGACCACACAGAAAGGGCACACTTGAAAAGGTGTGAAGATGTCAGCCGCTGAGCCACATGCTCCCAACAGCCCGAGATGCAAGGCCATTCATAACTGTCTCCACCCTTCTCTCTTCTCTCCAGAGTGTAATTACTTCAAGCAACAAAATCCTGGTTTATTTTACTCAAATCCAAAAACTCACCACTTCTATAGCCACAGACACTTCCCTCGTCCCTGTTTTAAACATCCAACTCCACAGCCATCGCCAGCCCTGGCATATGCCTCAGGACAGCCTTTAAACCTCAGAAGATCTACTTCTCAGAGTTCACCCACTCTCCTTCCTCCTCCCCCTTTTGCCCTCCCCCTTCTTCCTTTCTCAACTGTGTGTGCATGTTTCCATGTGGAGTATAGATGCTCATGAGTGTGTCCACGTGCCCATGTGTGTAGATGCCAGAGGGACATTTGCAGGTTTTATTCCACAGACTCGGAGACAGGGTACCCCATGATTTGGAACTTGCTGATAGGCCAGGCTTTTTGCCCAGCATGTTTCCAGGGATCTGCCTGTCTACACTGATCTAGCCCTGGGACTACAAACACGCACCATCGTGCCCAGATCTTTATATAAGTTTTGGGAGCTGAACTCAGGTTCTCATGCTTACAAGGAAAAAAACTTCCAACTGAGCCAGCTTCTCAGCCCAGAATTTACATATTTTTCTAACTTTCAGCCAAGTAGTCTTTAGTACCTAGAATGGATTTCTCCCATGGTTGGAAGAAGAGCTAGGATAACACAATGAAGAACTAATAGGCTCCATTTTGGAAATTAGAATACAGCTTCATTATTTACTCTCTGGAAGAGTAGGAGAGTCACTCAATGTGTTGCACCTAACCAGAATGTGTTACAGGGGAGTAATACCCACTTGGGAAGGTTACATTTGTGACCCAACTGTGTGTACACGAGTGACGTAAGCTGAAAATTTAACAGGAAAGGAATCAGGAAACATTTCAATAGCATGTAGCTATGGAGTTACAAACAGAAAGAGATGGCTGAGAAAGGAATTCAGAGAAATTGTAGATCTGCAGCACTCAATAGAATGGATAGTTGAGTTTTTTCAGGGCTAAAGATCAAGGACAGGTATAAATAGGTGGACTGTGGAATTTATCAACCAAGACATCCCTGAGAATGAAAGCGGGTATTACTAATTACCGCTATGGGACCATACCCGTGACCAAGGGTTGTCCTACGCAAACCAGAAAGTTTGGGAACTGTAGGGACTGAGTGGAGCACACAGAAGACACACCCAGGGGAGAGGACAGCAACGGAGCCAGGAGGTGTGCAAGCAGGGCCACCGCTGCTAAGGCTAAGACAGTAATTATGATGTAACCCATCCTCACCTCCAAACACAGATGGAGAGCCAGTTGCAACCCTCCTGGAAGTACCTGTGCCATAGTGCTCTGTTAGTGGGGGGAGAGAAGAAACAGTGATTGTTTTCATTTTCAAGAAACTGTTTCGGGAAGGGGTGGGGTGGGGACCCATGTGAGCCTGAAACACTCACTCTGCTATGAGCTAGTGCGCTGTCTTTTTACTAGCCACATATTCGTTATAAACGCTGAATGCTGCGAAGTTGCTTTGCTCAGTTTTCCCTTTTCTTGTCAAAAGAAGGTCTATGCTAAAATTGGTTGAGGTAGGAGACATTCTGAGCAGGTGAGAGATATATAACTGGCCTTTGTGATCACAAAATATGTACTGGTTCTGTGCGAGGTAATAGTTATTTGTTCAGTTTCTATAAATGCTTCTATAAATGCCCTGCGAGTAACTTCATCCAAAACCTGAGATTTGAAGGAGAAAAATAACTAAGCAAAAAATTGGACCGTATTTGGATAACTTACCAAAAAATGGACCACATTTGGCGAGGTCTTTATGACAGTACATGCTTCAAAGCTAGCATGCTGCCTATTGGACTATCCAGCCACACTACTCTAATACAACCCTATCGATACTTATACCTGAAGTTCTGTAAGGGTGCAGACAGTCCACAGTTTTCATTATTAGAGGAACATTCCCACATGTCTAAAGGACACCTAAATTGATGAACAGAATTGAAAGAGCCTCACCAGAACCACCCCTCAAAACACTGGAAACACCATTTTAACAGGCCAACATCATCAGAGAATACGGCAGAGCATAGACAGGAAAGAAGCCGAGAGAAGCCTGGAAGGGTGTGAATGCACTAGTCAAGGACATAGTGTGTCTGTCCTGTGGTGTGATAGAGAGCAGGCTGGAGGAGCACACTCAGAGAAGGTTCTGGAGGACACTTCAGGGTGGAAGGAAAGCACAGAAAGGGTGCAGACAAGGCACCTTGCATCAAAATAAGGGCAGATGAATAGACAGACACTGTTCCATGAACTGTAACTTTAAGAGGGACGGGGGCTATCACTATCACTGGGGTGGAAAGAAAAAAGGCACCAGTAATGCTTGCAGTTGCAATTAAATTAAATGTCAAATTAACACAACTGGACTTCTGGAGGACACACCGAAGATTTCTTTCCTAATTGCCAAAGCTGCCTTTCCAAAGTTAAGAGCATCGAGGGCCATCCAGCTTCTCCACCTACCTCCAGCTTCTCCACCTACCTCCAACTTCTCCACCTACCTCCAGCTCTATTAACACAACTTTATTTTTTTTTATTTTATTTTTTCCATACATTGTTTTGTTTTATTTTTTCCATTCAAGAACATAATTAAAGAAATAAAATTTTTTTTCCTTTCTTCCCCTTCTCCCGGTCCCCTCCCACTACCCCCCCACCCCTCCTCCCTCCCCCTTCTTCCTTGAAAGAGGGCATGGTGCCCTGCCCTGTTGGAAGTCCAAGGCCCACCCCCATCCCTC